>JAQGAO010001379.1:0-24787 GCA_034697705.1 Ommatoiulus sabulosus
CACATACCTGGAGACAGTCGCAAGGCCTATATTGGGTTCCAGCCTTCACACAAACAAACGTTTGATCCTCTTGAACCGAGGGGGAATGGCACTCAGTTGATCAGCATTGGCCCGGTTGGCCTGCTGATCCTCTGTCTTTGATCTATGGGAGGCCGAGGATCCTCCTGCTGAGCCAGAATTCACAACAGTGGCATACGTTGTACCGCTCAGGGGGGAGCCTTGTGATGCCACCTTTACAGACTCTGCCCCCACTGGGTTCCCGTCCTGAACCTTGGATGACACGTTTGGCCCCGGAGCCTTCATACCAGTGCTGTTGCCCTCAGTGGAGACACTGGGTATGGCACCTTCGCTAGACTGGGGAGCAGTCGACACGTTGTTTGACAGCAAACGTTTTCTCTTGCTTCGCTGAGTTTGCCAAGGTTGAGATTGGTCCACTGGTTCACACTGATTCACCGATTCACTTGATCCTCTCAAGCCAACAGTGCGAGCAATGGGGTTAGATGGAGGCACGGTGGGATTAGCTTGAGCTACATTGGGATTGACTATGTCCACACCAGGGTCGACCGGGGGCAAACTAGTTTCGACCAGTCGCACACTAGCTGCACCCTGGGGGACAACAGCACCTCGTCGTGACAGATTCTGCTGCAAACGTGTCTCCAACTCAACTCCACGGTGAAGGATGCAAGCATGTCCCACACCTTCTGCCTGAGGCCATTTATGGACTCGGTCAGCACAGAGACCCTGGGTCAAAGGATTCCCTCCACCGTAGGGGCGCACCCATCGCAATACCACGTGAGGTTGCGAAGCACCGCCTTCCGGATGGATTTGGCAGAAGTTTCCGAGCACCCAAGACAGGTGAGATGAGCATACTCTCCACAAAGGCCACACTGGAAGCGAGTATCCAAAGCAGCCGAAGTACTTTTCTTACAAACCAGACAATTTGCTACATTGTCCTCCATGGTAGAAAGAAATGCCAAAAAAGTCACAGAAAAGTCAATCAATAGTCAATCGACAGTCAATCAGAATTCACAGGCGAGTCAGTCAGTCTGTCAGTCTGTCAATTAGAAAGCCAAAATTTGTCAGGCATAGACTGTTTCTAAATCACGTAAGCAGACAGCCTTGAGGAAAATCAAGCAGACGCTAAAAACACTTAAAGTAGCAGACGAAAAATCATGCCGGCGCTTTAAGCGTCAGCAGGGGCAAGATGGATTCAGCATCCAACAGTTCTGGCATCCAACATCCGACCAGCATGGCAACTAGGCCTACTGCCACAGCAACGCGACTTTTCTTCGTAAAAAGCGACTAAATAAGACGAATTAACAATAATCACTGCAGTGTACAATGTGTTGGGATGTCCGCCATAGCCTTCTTGCCCAAGAACATCAAAAACAGGTAAACTCCGCCAAAAAAAGGTACGAAACGCAAGCACGACCTCCGATTTACGACCTACAGTAGGTCATTGTCAACCTACGGTTGACAATGTCAAAAATATTTATAGGCTATTTTGCAAATTCGACACTCGAACATATTTTGCAAAATTTTATAATGACAATTTTGAAACATTTTTTCATGACATTTGTTTAAAACTTCGACAAGTTTGTATTCGGAATTGTTCAAAATTTGTCCTCGGAAAACGTGGAAATTTTTGTCCTTGGAAAACGTGGCAAATTTTGTAATTTTGTCCCTCGGAAATCGTGGCAAATTTCGCAATTTTTTTCGTTTGGAAATCTTGAAATGGCCTTTGAGCTAACCATGTATAAGCAATACTTTTGAGTTGCAACACTATGACTGTGCATGTACGTTGAATTTCCCTGACTTTTCCAAAATAAGCAATCGTTTCCAGACTTCTCAAGGTTTTCGAGGTCTGGGGGTACCCTTCATCAGTCCATGGATCGACATTCTGCCCAGTCTTAATTTTATTAAATTTTACGTTTACCTTTTAGTATTAAATGTGCACACCTTTTATAGCATTTGAAATAACTTTACATGGAACACTGCATGGAAAAACCTTGCATGAAAAGCGGTCTGATTCATCATTGGCAGGGTCAGTATAAAAACGTAATATCACACTAGCAGCATTTCTGGATGCCCCCCTTGCCCAAAATTGGAGGACGTCCTTTGTGAATGGCCCATAACGCCCGTAACGCCCTGCGTATCCTGACTACGATACTTTAAACTGGTCGACGCATGCGCATAAGCGCGCTCAGTGACGATTACATTACCCTAGCTATTACGGTAGGTTTACAAAAACTCTCTAATGTGTCTCATTTATCTTTGACGTTTAATTAAACAAAAAAGGGATCCGACAAAACGAAAGAAAAACGTTGGTAGGGACAGCTAGACGTGCTAATGTGGCTGTCAGATATGAAAAAATCGGAAAAAAACGAAAAACGTCCAGAGACAAATAACCGAATAGAAATTAACTTACATAAGGATGTAATTAATTTTTACCTACGAAATACATGAACACGGTCAGGGGAGAACAAATTTTGAGAACCCCTAGAAATTAATTTCATAATAAAAGGTCGAGCTAGTTGAGAAAAGCCAAGTAAAAAACAATCAAAAAGTAAATCGAAAATTATTAAACACACCTTATTTTAAAATTATTCGACTATCACATCATTTTTTTTCAATCCTGCAAGGCTACAACCTACCATCTATGGAGACATAACGCTATCTAGACTTGCTACTTGAAAGGGTCTTAAGATTGTAAAGAAGAGAAATTGAAGGTCTGATAAACTAATGCGCTATTGCAAGTAAAGATGCGTAAACCGTAAAATGGAAAGATGCAAACTATTATAATGCATAGAATAACAAATATTTTGTAAAATTTAATTACCACTTTTCTTTCTGTTTTTTTTTTTTGCTAACGGCAGTCGGAAACATATTTTTAATGTTTGGGCATTTGAATACGGATATTTGCACAATTCCCCCTTTCATTTTACTATGAGCTGCTTTTTTCAGGACATTAACTTCTAAATTCTAAAAATTCATGCAAACAACTTTAAATAGTGGTACTAATGATTGCATAGAGTAAAAAAAAGGTGAATAAATTTCAGATTTTGGCACTATTACTGGGTGCCAAAATCCAAAAAATTACACCATTTTTGGCCGTTATTGCAGTGGTCATTTTGTGGGAGAAAAACGACCAAAAAAAGACAACATTTTATGCTTATTTTGAACCCTTCCAATTTATAAAAAAAATTCCATTTAAAACGAACCTTAAAAAGGGTTGAGTGTATTGAACCTTACTTGTGTATTTAGTTCTTCGAAGTACTTATACAGGTGTTCCTGGTGTAGCAAGGGAAAGAATCCCAAAAGGTTCTATTGGGTATACCATTGGTTAAAGTGTGTAAATATCCTATAGATAATGCTAAGTATACGAGTTTGATCAGTTATGTAATATTTTTATTATTAGAATTCGTCGTAGGCAGCCACAATATGAAAGGATTTTCTACATTCCTCATCTACATGTTTCTATGTGAAAGTAAGCATACTATTTCGCAATCTCTTAAAATAATATTCATGGGATAAATGCCTTGCTAAGAGACAGCTTCGTTACCAGACAACTGCGCTTACCAGACTCGCACCTTAAATGGGTCTTAAAATGGTAGAGAAAATGAATCGAAAGTTAAGAACCGTAATGCTGAAAATTCAGATTTTGGCAGTATCTCTGCCAAAAGATACTTTTGGGTGCCAAATCCAAAAAATTATCCCATTTTAGGCCGTTATTGCAGTGGTCATTTTTTAGGCGAAAACTGACCAAAAAATGTCGTCATTTTTAGACAGGTTTTAAATGGTCATTTCTTGAGGGAAAACTGACCAAAAAAGGACGTAATTTTTTATGTCATTGACGTCATTTTTGAAAAATGGCCAAAAAATGACGTAAAACTAACGTCAGTTTTTAATCCTTTTGCAACGTGGGAAAGGCCGTAATGGGGAGTGGATTACAGGTAAAACCGAGAGGCTACCTGAACATAATCCGTAAGTTTCAAAAGGGCAATTACAAGCTTACCTGACTAGTCTGGTAAACTAGGACGTAGATTCGGCCCCCTTAAAGTAGGATGCGCCGCTGTTCCAATGCGCACTAAATTTGAATTTAAAATGTAATAATTAAAAATAATTAAAAGCTCGTTTATGAGCACGTCAGAAAAAAGAATCGATCCCAATTGGCCAAACAGTGTCCAGCTGCTGTGGTTGTGGACAACCGCAGGCATAATCCTGTGTGAGCAGTGCGTCAAGGGCGATAATTCGCACCAGAACGCAGTGTTGTTCCTGGGTATAATATTGATGGGGGCAATCTTGTGTTGGGGTTTCGGCCCTGTTTGCTTTCGCTTTGTACTTTGACTTGGGTTTTTGTTGTTTTTGCTTTTGTGGATGGGCTTGTGTTTCTTCCAGTTTGTTGGGAAATTCTTTGTATGGTCATCGGTGTATTCCATTGGTTGGCCACCTTATTTGGTGCTCTGGTCGTCCATTTTATGTTTCTTTCGTTGTTTTGGCTTAATTTCTCTAGTACAAAATTTGAATTTTGGCGCTTAGAATTGTGTTTAGAGAACGCCACCTTATTGTGACGTCAGTAAGGGCTTCTGGTTCAAAGTCCATATGAGGACTGCAGGACGCCACGGCATTATCCAAATCCACCACAACGTCCCTTGGATGACGACGTAGAGTGGGTACCCATGGACTATGCGGAAAGAGTTACCCAGATTTTGGCCCATATGGACAAGTTCTTGGGCTCTAAAACAGAGTTCAGAGGATGGATGGCAGCAGTCAAATCGATTGCTCGCCGTCATCAAATTCTAGATGAACAGATGTATAAAATCCTAATCACATTGTTAAAGGGCATTGCCTGACAATGGTGGATGTAAATACTGTACAAAATACTGGGATGGCGAAATGCTATCTCTGCCCACGATTAGGTATGGAGAATTCGAACAAAAACATGTCTTATGGACCAGATTGGTCTTTAAAGACCAATCTGGTCCATCAGAAATTTTGGCCAATCAATTTCTGATTGTTGTTGGCTTTTGAGTGAGATGCTTGATCAAATGAGCCCTGAATTTCCAGAGCACCATGCCGTGAATATTTTATATAGAGGGATGCATCCGGATATTTAGACCCAACTAGATATTGTTGGAATCACCACAATTGAGGCTAAAATATTTCATGCTTCTGTTGTGGAAAATCGCCTTATTTTAGGTGATAAATGGCTAAGTTTTGACTCTGGCCATGGTCTGGGTGACAGTCGCTGACCAAAAGCACTCCCTGCAAGGTCCCCCAAATAAGACACCAAGAAAACAGTAGGCAAAAGCTACCTACCAAGTCTGACAATTAGGTGAAAGCTTACCTAAAGCTTTTAGGGACTAGGCGTTTATTATATCCTTCAATTTCTCATTTAAGCATTCTAATTGCCATATATTTAAAAACAAAGTTCAATGTCTGTAGTTCCGAAAGGGTTTTGGGGCACTCTGTAGATTAGTGGCTGGATAAAACCTGACAGAAACTGAAATTCGAAATTAAATAGTTAGGAAAATTTTAACTGCTTACCTTTTTTCAAATGGCGACCCCCTTCCCCTCAAGGAAGAAGTTTGCCAAATTAATAATATTTATTTTCATGACTAGTAAGATTTGTTTTCAATTTTAGGCCATTGTTAGGGCGTCTGCTAAGGGAAATTGCCCTTAGCAGACGTCATACAAACACAAAACAGGATGTGGGCAGTCCTTGCCAAATCAAGCCTGCAAGTGGCGCCACCTAGTGGAAGTTTGTGGCAACTTACATATACTCTTTGTTCACTTCTAATTTGGTCCCCATGCTGAAGGAGTCTTCATGAGTTCTTCCAAGCTGTCCAATACCAATGTGTGCTACTCTTTCATGTGAATCCAGGCCATTTGATAGCTGTATCCAGGCTGTTTTATAAGCTGTATCCAGGCTGCTCGATGAGCTGTATCCAGGCTGTTTCATGAACTATCCAGGCTGTTTGATAGCTGTATCCAGGCTGTTTGATAGCTGTATCTAGGCTGTTTGATAGCTTTATCCAGGCGGTTTGATGAGCTGTATCCAGGCTGTTTGAAGGCTGTTTGATGAGCTGTATCCAGGCTGTTTGATAAACTGTATCCAGGCTGTTTTATAGCTGTATCCAGGCTTTTTGATAGCTGTATCCAGGCTGTTTGATGAGCAGTACTTAATCTGTTTGAAGGCTGTTTGCTAAGCTGTATCCAGGCTGTTCGATAAGCAGTATCCAGGCTGTTTGATTAATTGTATCCAGGCTGTTTGATGAGCAGTTTGCTGCAGTTTCCTGAGCTGCTCCCTAGCTGTTTGCTGACCAGTGTACGAACTTGTGTGCGGTCTGAACATTCGTAACATTCATAGTTGCTTGATATATCGTTTATTGCACATGTGTTTTGTTCTGCTGTTACCCTTAATTAGTACTGAGCAAGGTGGCTGAGTGGTTAGCATTCTCACTTTGCATTCGATAGACCCAGGTTCGCTTCTTGGGTCGGCTATCCTCGATTGTGGTTTTTCATGGTTTCTCACAATTTCTCATGGCAAATGCTGAAATAGTTACTTTATTAAATCGGCCATGACCATCTTTCTTTCCTATCTTATCCTTCTTGTTATGGTCCCAATTATGGAAAATATTATTCATTTGTAGTGTTAGGATCAATCACTAAGGATCTCTTTTGCCAAATGGTACTTATCTACTTACTGCAGGGTAACAAATTGAATTGAATTGAATTTAGTATTTTTGGAGCTTCTAGGTGGTAATATTTGCAATTAACAAAATTTAGTAATCAGTAATCCAGTGTTGATAGTTTTCAGCCTTTTCAATAGCAAATTATGGAGCAAGACCGTTACACCGTATCTTCTTCCTCGGGGAGAAAATATCGATTATCCTCCTCGACAAGACGAATTACTCGTCTTAAAGGCGCAACTTAGACGTGGCACTCATGCACCAGTCCCTGCATGCTTATGTCCATCTGGATAGGGAACCTCTTTCTACTGATGCTATGCCAGCTCAGAACGCAATGTACTTAGAGAAGTGTGACAGGGCCTACAGCATCATCTATTTCTCTATCCAGCCCAGTATCCGCCCGACGCTCTTAGGGAGCGCAGGAAAGATTCCAGCAACTATTTTGCCAATTTTTCTCCCTTTACATGGAGGTCAACAAGTCAATGAAATCCTACATCACCCATGTACAGACCAGGGGTAGTAAGCCCACTGTATACATACTAACCCCATACTGTTGTTGGTTTGTATAAAATACACTCCCAATACACACTAATGGCTGAAAATTTTCACCAGGGCAATGAATGGATTTGGGACTCGGGTGCATCGAACCATGTCGGCTGTGATAGGCAGTGGTTCACGGAGCTCACCCCATGGAAAGACTAGCGCATTTCAGGCTACACCGTTTGGATAGAAATCACCGGGAATGGCACAGTTGCCTTTCGGGTAACCGGAAATAAGCGGTATCTCCTCCACAATGTGCTGTATAGACCCAAGGCACACAGAAATTTAGTATCGGGGCATCAGGCTGCCCACCAAGCTGGTGTGACCTTGGCTGGAGATGTGCACAGAATTCGCGTCTTAAGTGCTGAGGAAGCACCTATCCTCGACTTCCGGTGTAGCAACCGACTTTTTGTGACGCAGGTGACTCCGGCACCAGCCCCTACCCTGACTAACACGGCCGTGACTAGGTCAATGACACGCACGCTGACAAGTCCTAAGACGTCGATGAGCGCTAGAGCAGCGACCCGCTCCCCGACAGTGACTGGTCCCAAGACGCCGACAAATCCTGCGACTTCGACTAGTCCCAAGACAGTGACTCATACCAGTAAGTTGACTAGTTTCTTGAGAGGGACCCACTCTCCGACATCAACACGTCTCTTGACGTCGACCACCGGAGACTTGGAACGCTGGCATCAGCGTCTAGTGCACACGAGCAAGGCCACCATCAAGAAGATGTCCAAGGGCGATTTGTGCAAGGCATGATGCCCATCACTGAACAAGTTAGGCCGTGTGACACCTGCCGCTTGTGTAAGGCTTGTGTAAGATTTGTTTTCAGTTTTAGGCTATTGTCAGGGCGTCTGCCATTGGAAATTGCCATTAGCAGACGTCATGCAGTCACAAAACAGGATTTAAGCAGTCCTTGCCAAATCCAGCCTGCAAGTGGTGCCACCTAGTGGCAGTTTGTGGCAACTTACATATATTCTTTGTTCACTTCTAATTTGGTCCCCATACTGAATGGGTCTTCATTAGTTCCTCCAAGCTGTCCAATACCAATGTTTGCTATTGTTTCATGTGAATCCAGGCAGTTTATAGCTGTATCCTGGCTGTTTGATGAGCTGTATCCAGGCTGTCGGAAACTGGATGAGAGGTGGTTTAATCCTTAATTTAAACATGGATTCCTGACAACAACAGAAGGGACCATGCCCAAACATTAGAAATGAACAGTAAGTTCATTCAATGCAGTCCAGCCAGGAAAGTATGTATCACCCACACTCTGCCCAGCATGCGCTATGCTATAGCAATTTCTTAGACACCAAATCTCTGAGGGCGGTGTTTATCCTAACAATGAGAAAGTTCTGGCTATCTTAGATCTAAAACATCCTAAAAAGGTGACTGAAGTTAAGTCAATTTTTTCGGCCTGCAAATGGTTTGGGAAATTTATCCCAGACCTAAACTTCTGCAGAGCTTTTGATGCTCTAAAAGCAAAATTATGTAACACTAATTTTGGCTCAGCTAGAGTTATATAAAGATGTTTCAGCTCTTAACTGATGCTAGTGATGGAATTCATCATGGAGTGAGGAATTACTCTGTTACTGAGAGAGAAGCTTTGGTCGTGATTTGGGCTATTAATAAGTTCACAAACTACATTAAAGGGATGCTGTTTGATGTCCATACGAACCACTGGCCTCTGAGATGGTTAATAACCATTAACAATCCTCAAGGTAGTTTGGCACGCTGGGCACTTACAGTCCAGCAGTAAATATTCAAAGTGCAATATTCAATATTCAAAGTGTGGTCATATATACCAGGATCTGCAAATTGAGTGGCTGATCTGTTATCTTGCCCATTTTGGGACACAGGTGATCCCATAGTTGTGATCCACAAGATTACATCCCAGTTATCACCACTCTCCAAAGAGCAATGGGCATTGAAACAACGAAGTGATGCTAATTGCAATAAAATAATCACTGCTTTAGAAAGTGATATGGTTAACCACAATGTGGAAGCTACTACATTGCTGAACAGGGGCTACATCATTGTGGATGAGGTCCTCTATAGGCATTTGACACACATCGAGTCACATGAGCCCAGGATCATAGTTGGAGATTCTCTGACATATTTGATCTTGGAGACAAATCACAATGTGCTGCATGCTGGACTCCAGGACATCACTTGAATGCATGCTAAAATCTCTAAAATGTACTACTGGTCTGGTCTTAAAAAAGACATTGCCGGGAATATTTGTTCTTGCTTTGAATGTGGCAAATTTAAAGCCCTGTAACAGAAGCATCAGGCTACCACAACTAGCCCACCATCAACAGGAAGATTTGAAACCTTGATCATCAATCTTGTTAGATGACTTACAGAAAAATCTTCTAGATCCACATGTGTCTTGTCAATGGAGGACAATGCATCAGGTTATGTGGAGTATTTTCCATTTACTAATGCAAAATCTGATACCATTTCAAGAACCTAGATCAATGTAATATTCCTGTAATTTAATACACCGAAATTTATCCGGTGCGATAATGACAAACAATACTTGTGGGCTATTATGCAGCAAACTGCCCAACTTTTCGGATTTTGCGGAAACATTCGGAAAGTTGCTAACTGTCATCCGTAAGCTAATACGGTGGAAAGAAAACACCAGGACTTGAACACAATGCTGGCAATATTTCTGCATGATCACAAAATGCAATGGGTTGAGGCCTTGCCTACTATAAGTTGGGCAATAAATTCTGCAGTTTTAAAAAATTTGGGCCATTCTCCATTTTTTACCTTATTTGTAAGAAAGCCTCGTTTACCTCAGGATTGTTTGCTAAACTTTAGCAAATACTGTCATGGCCCTAAATTCTCCAAAACATCTTTGACAGAATTTTTACAAGATACTTCCGCGACCTTACTGGAAGTAATGGACCGATTTGAGGCTGCTCAGGATGTTAGGCGTCACTCTCACATAATAATGCAAATCCTAAGTCATCAAATTGGGTGACGTGATTTTAGTCAGGACAAACCCACTCAGTAACACTGAGAAAGGACTCATTGCTAAATTTGCTTTAAAAAAGAGAAAGTCTTTCTCAGTCCAAATATTTACGAGATTTTCGACAAATCTCATAATATTAGTATCAGCAATTACAATGCTAAAGATATTTTTGCATTTAACATTGATCAACGTGATGGGACTAACATAATATAGCCTATTCTGAGAACAAAAAAGGGGTCCTTTTGCAAAAGCAAAAATTTTACATTCAAATTCGGTCCCTGCTCCAGTTCATTGCTAAATCATTGCAAAATCTGTCCCTACTCTAACTAATCCTGAGAAGGTTGAAAGTATTCCGACCTCCTCACGGCAGGTCATCACTAACCAATCTGGTAGATAAGTTAGACGATTGCACACTTAGACCAAGTAAATTGTCAATGTACATTGTGTCCATAATGAAATGGAAAAGTTCATTTCCTTAATTTCAGAAGAAACTTGTTTCGATGTTTTTCACACCTGTCACCAATACGCGACTCAGCTGGGTCATTGCAACCCTGTTGAACTGGCCCATATATGTCAGCAATGGACATTGGCCCATCTTGATCATCTGGAAGGTTTGAATCTTCATTTTCCAAACCAACAAAATTCAGAAAGAACACTATTTTGAAAGTAACACACTCTGCTAATCTGTTCTATTTTAAGGGACTGCGACATCATAAAATTCCCAAGTTTCTGGACCTCTTTAAACCGGAAATTGACAATGATGGACAGGTTAAGCTGACGAATCGCTTCTTGCACAATATGTAATAGCAGGCAGTTCTCAACCTTGTATAAAACGGTCCCCACACAGCAAAAATCAACCCAATGTCTTTGCTCAGTTGCTGAGCGTGAGGATCTTGCAATGACCATCTTGTCATTGTGTCTAACTTTTATTTGTGGTGAAAAATCGTGAAGTTAATCATCATCGATCAGTGCATTTTAAGAATTACACTCCAGTTTCAAAACTCTAAAATCATTCTTCCAAAATGTCTTCTTCTCATTCTGGACGTCGTGTGCGATCAGTTACTCTTAGTTAAGAAGTTTCGCCAATGAGTAACACCCCATGCGCGTCATTTTCTTCATGTGTCTAAAGCTCAGGCACACATGGATTTTTAGGACATGAGCCCCTGGATCGTCAAATCCAGTAGCTCATAGAGAAACCAGAGCTTCAACAACAAGTCAAAGTTCCAGTTCTGAGGCAAGAAACGTGCAGTTTAATGACTGTTCCTAGCATCGAAAAAAAATTCCATGACTGCTTAAGCATCTCAACACGTGGCCTTCGCAAGGCCTGCCACTGTTGAAGCACCCCACATTGTAGCTTAAGGTTCTATTTTTTAGGAACCATCAAGGCTGCCAGCAATGCTTTACGCCATCAGGAGTTGGCCCTGTAAAATAATAGGCAGATTTGCAAAGAATTGGTTGACCCAATCGTTGGTACTGATTTCCCGATATCATTAGTTATACTCACAACCATGGCCAAACAGATGAAAGCCTTGCGTAATTTGCTCAACAACATCATGAGTCAATAGTGACTCAGTTTCCTTTGTGCAGTCCTCTAAATACTGCGCCACCTGTTGATCCAAGAATCCGACCTCCTTTAACAGGGACGTATAAAGCTTCATATTGCTGATGTGCCAAAAAAACAGCGGCAAGCGCTGGCGATTCAAATCGTGCAAAAAATAATTAACATCGGAATCCTTTGAAACAACCAATAACGGACCTTTAAATGGAATCTTTAGTTTTCCTTTTTCTGGTTTCTCCGGAGCCAAATTTTGCAATAATACAAGATCATCCCGATGAAATAGAATCTCCTGATTTCGTTCATCAAATAGCTGCTTCTGTTGTATCTGCTTGATCTAAAGACTATCAACCGCCTGCGCCCGCACTTGCTCTATCGAAGATATTTCAGGCAAAAAAATGCTGGAAGAGAACAAATTATTTAGAGGCAAAGAGGGATGAAACCCAATCATAAAAAAACGGTGAATAACGCAACGACGCCTGGACTGCAAAGTTGTAACTGGCAACAACCGTTTCCACAAACTGTGTCCAATCCTTCACGTCTGGTGCTTCCACAAATCGTGTATGAATCGTTGTCATTAATGTCTGGATCACCCGCTCTGCCAAACTTCTGAGTAAAATTTCTGAAAACATTACTGGTCTGTGGAGACCCTTTATCAGAAATAAGTGCAACTAGTACGCCAAATCGTGCAATTAATTTAGTAAAAAAATTGACTAAGGTAGGAGCATTCTGTTTTTGCACTGGTGTAGCTACACAATATCTTATAGCATAATCAATTGCTACCACAATATTCGAATTTCCAGCCTTTGCTGCTGGAAGTGGGCCAAAAAAATCCAAGCCCTATTTTTCTCCAGGACTTAATACTTAAATTGGTTCAAAAAACAAATTAGGCTTTTGCCTTTGGATATATCTTTCCACTAAAACTGCTGGGTATGTCTATTTTAGTTGAATCAGTCCATGGATCTCAACCACGTTCTGCTACCAATTGTTGCAGCAGAGCGCGTGCTGGTCCAGGCAGGTGTGGTATGGTGGGCTAGGTTTATGCATAATATGGATGTTGCATAAACAAACCAAAGGCAGCAGACTTACAGTTCTTTAGGATGTTATTAGTTGGGCATGAAGTCCTATATTCCCCTATGCTGTATTCAGGCTACGGTCAACACTCAAGGGTCAGGACGTGGTCCTTTGTCTCCTCCATTAAATCTAGGGCGTGGTCCATTGCTGTTAAAGTGTGGAGGAAGAATCAAATACCTTAAGTCCAATAGTTTGCTCTTTGAAATACATTTATTTCAGTAGTCCCCATTATGAACAAGAGCACTTAAATACAACAGCAATCCTTAATTCCAGATTGGAGAGACAGATGGAGAAACATTGTATGCACAAGTGGGCCAGGCTGGAGAATGACAAGGAATCCTGTTTTATGTCTACATGACGTCTGTTAATGGCAATTTTCCATAGCAGACGCCCTGACAATGGCCTAAAATTGAAACAAACATGATTATTCATGAAATTAAACATTATGAATTTGGAAGACTTCTTCCCGCCATTTCATAGAAGGTAAACGGTTACTATTTTCCTAAGTATTTAATTTTGGATTTCAGTTTTCTGTCAGGTTGTATTCAGCCACTAACCTACAGAGTGCTCAAAAAACCTTTTCTGGACAACAAACCCCCCCAATGACACATTTTGCACCATTGCTACAATTTTAAATGTGCCATTAGTCGCTTAGGAAAGGCGTTAAGGACTGTAATTGTGATGTGCTTAGAGGATTGGGTAACGCATCCGCCAGATTACTTTTCATAGGGACAAATCGGAGAGAGAACAATCCTTTATTGTAGTAATCCCGTATGAACCGTAGATTGCTAATAAAGTGATTTGTAGAGCCGTTCTCGATCGCGTTCTTAATCGAAAACATAGCTTACTTGCTGTCGATCCAGACTTCCATCTTCCCAAACTTCGAGGGCATTATCGGCTTCGTTTTGCAAAGGATCTCTTCAAGCCAAATGAGCTCCTTCACCATCTCCACAAGGGCCATGGTTTCGGCTTCTATTGTGGACTGGGCAATTATAGTCTGCCGAGCAGACCTCCAAATGATGAATGAATCGCTGATCAATACCAACAATCCGAAATTTGAGTAAGACATATCAACGATTGACCCCCAGGAAGCATTCGAGTAGGCCTTGATCCTAGAGGCTACATCCATTGAGAGCACTAAGCTTTTTGAACATGTCTGACGCGCGTAGTTCAGAAGGTGTTCAGCATGTGTCCACACGAGGAGTGTTGGCTTGCTGTTGAACTTTGCCAGGGTATTCACCGCGATCAGCAAATCCGGTCTGGTCATCCTGGCGATGTAAAGCAGCGATTCAATGAGGCTCTGGTATGGGAACAGGAGTTCCTCCGTAGCATTATCAAGCAGGTCCCGACTAAACACCGCACCCACCTTTATTGGTTCTCGAGCACCACGAACTGGAATCATGTCAATGCATCAGCATAAGTCTCGCATGTACAGTTCCTGGTCCAGTCGTACAGTCCCTTTTTTGGGGTCATGATGGATTTGGATCTCCAAGAAAGTAGTCGTGGGGCCCAGGTCAGTGTATATCACATCGTCTAAAGCGTGTCTATTTTTCGCAAAAACCAACAAGTAGTCCATGTATACATCACAAGTGCATCCCACTTATAACAATATATGCTTCTTGTAACGATATATGCTTCACACCATTCTGGAATGGTGTGAAGCCATGGAGCTGAAGTTCTTATGTAAGGTGCCCCACCAGCATTGACCTGACTAGTGTAGTCCGTACAGGGATTTTTTCAGGAGCCATGCTCTCACTGGCTGCTTCTCCACACCCTCGGGTAACTCCATCAGTATTAGCTTGTCAAGGTTGCAATAGAGAAATGTGCATTTAACATTGAGGTGGTTATCCAACCAATCCGGCATTGAGTGTGAAATTGACGACAGGATTATACATGTCCTTGTAATCCCAACCTGGGCTTTGCTGAAACCCTTTCACAACCAGTCGAGCACGGTGCCTTACTACGGACCCTTTTGCGTTCCCCTTACGGGTAAAAACCCACCTGCAACCGATCACTTTCTAATGCGGCTCAGGACGGACAGGCTCATAAACCTTACGTTCCTCGAGGACCGGCAACTCTTCCTGCCTGGCCTTCTTCCATTTCCGTGCGTCGGGTGCCTTTAGGGCCTCGTTGTAGGTCCTGGGGTCAAACTCGACTAAGTTGACCGACAGCACCCTGTCATAGTCCGAGTCAAATACCGCGTCGTCCGCAGACTCGTAGTGGTCACTCTCTATCTCAAAGGGGTCGATAAGGTCCGTCTCAGTCTCGGTGTGTGTGGGATCGTCAGGATCTGTTTCGTCTGAGTATGTTAGGGACTCTAGTTTGAAAACCCCTTCTAATCAATTCTTCGGGGAAAAGTCAAAGTCAGTCCGCGAGTATGGCAGCTGGTGTTGCTTGCAGTGTTCCTTAATCTGGGTAAACGACTTAAACCGCTTGCCGTCGTGGTCGTTGTAAACGTCTGTCCGCAATCCCGTCTTCCTTAGGAAAAGTATCCTCCGCCACAGCAGGTGATGCATAGTTGCTTGCACGTACCTGTACTTTGGGAACGGCTTAAGTGGGACAACGTTCCGACCACTTACTGGCAAGGGCTCAGTCGATTCCCCCGAATAACTGCAACGAGACTCCACGTACCTATCTCGATCAGACCCGGCGATTTGTTCCTCGTCAACCAATCCGACGGAGATGTGCAAGGTTTGGAGGGTATCCACACATCCGCTTAAACGGCGTCTTCTACCCTAAGATCTTCTAAGGAATTCGATTCTTGAGAAACACGTGTGTCATCAAGAATTCTGCAAAAAAGTTCTTAACCAAATGTGTCTTTGCGCATGACACGGATTGCCTTGAGAGCGCTCTGGTTGAACCTTTCTGTGATCCCGTTCTGATGAAGTGAGTACACGTTGGTCGTGATGTGCACTATTCCTTCCTGCTCATAGAACGTTCCCAAAGCTTGTGAGCAGATATCCTTTCCATTGTCTGGCTTTATCCGCTTGACTTTGCAACCTGTCTGTCGCCTGATCCGCTGGATGTACACCTGAATATGTTCCAAGGCTTGATCCTTGGTCTTGAGCGGGTAGGCTGTACAAACAACGGGTGTTGTCGTCCGCTATCACCAGAAAGTATCTAAAGCCCGATAAAGATGCTATGGGAGACGGTCTTCATACATCCGAGTGTATCAGTTCAAGTAGGGCCTTAGGTTTCACCTTATCGTAGGCCGTCGTCGATGGTTAATTCGCCTTACCCAAGTGGCAGGTGTCACACGGCCTCACTTGTTCAGTGATGGCATGATGCCCATCATGGCATGGTGTCCGGGCTTGTGTGCGCTAGCCGCTGATGCCAGCATTTCAAGTCTCCGGTGGTTGACGTCAAGGGACGTGTGGATGTCGGAGAGTGGGCTTCTCTCGAATGACTAATCGACGTACTGGGACGGGTCAGCGTCTTGGGACTATGTCAATGTCGCAGGACGTGTCAGCATCTTGGGACGAGTCACTGTCAAGGAGCGTATCGCCGCTCCAGTGCTCGTCGACGTCTTAGGACTAGTCACGGTCGCGTAAGTCAGGGTAGGGGCAGGTGCAGGAGTCGCCTTCGTCACGTAAAGTCAGTCGCTACACCGGAAGTCGAGGATAGGTGTTCCCTTAGCACTGAAGACGCAAACTTATGTACGTCTCCAGCCCAGGTCTTTCCAGCCTGCAGAGCACCCTAGTGCTTAGTAACTAAATATGTGTGCCATGGGTACATAGAGCACATTGCGGAGGAGATACCATTCACCTCCGCTCACCTTAAAGGCAACCAAGCCTTTGACGGTGATCTCTATCCAACCGGTGTAGCCTGACATGCGCGTGTCTTTACATAAGGTTAGCTCCATGAACCACCGCCGATCACAGCAGACATGGTTCGATGCACCCGAGTCCCAAACCCATTCATTAGGTGAAGGGAGTTCGGTGGTCATTGCAGTGACTACCATGCTGTTATACGTTTGCCATTCCTTGGCAACGTAGCCCTGCTTAGGTTAGTTGGGCTGCTTCTTGCCTCGAGTTTTCATCTTTGGGGTTTCTGGCTCCTTTGGTCTTGCACCCCCCCTTAGGTGTCAAAGACGGTTGCGCCAGTTGAGCTTCGGCTGACCTGGCTTCGGTCACGGGACTGGGGCAGTCCTTCTGCCAGTTTCCGTGCCCACCACAACGAAAGCAAGTGGCACTGGCTGGCTTCTCCTTCAAAGCCTGACATCGAGAAGGAGCCTTCTTCCTCCTCGATTGGAGAACCTGCCCATTTAATTGAGGCCGGATGTCGCTAACTGCCCTGGTTTCCAAATCATATAAAAAGCGCACACTCCGTGCCTCCAAAATCAAGGCGACCTTTACCTTGCTGGGAGTAAAGTCCTTGTCCGGCTAAGCAAGGATCAATTTGATTTTGATGGCGAAACTCGGCGGTAAGCCCCTTATCATCTGCAAGGATTTAAGCCTGTCCGACAGCGGTTCCTTCATAATCCCGGATTTTGGAAGCCACTTTCTCCACACGGGCGATGTAGGATTCCATATATTCGTTGACCTTCATGTGGAGGGAGAAAAATTGGAAAAATAGTTGCCAGAATCTTTCCCGCGAAATCGGTTTGTACGTTTCGCGGATGCTCTCCAAAACCTTGTGGCAGTTGAGGCTATCCATTTGTCCCTTAAAAAGCGTCAGGCAGATACGGGGCTGGACGGAAAAATAGACTATCCTAAAAGCTCTGTCGCACTTCTCGGAGTACGTTGTCTTCTAAGCTGGCACGTAGGGACTGGTGCATGAGTGCCACGTCCAAGCCATGCCACCAAGAAAAGTAATTTGTTTCATCGAGGAGAATAATTGATACCTTATTCCCCGAGGAGAAGATACAATGTAGCGATTTTTCTCCATAACTAACTGAAAACACAAGGTTACTTAACATGATTGATTAACGTAATGGTTAGATTACCTACAAGTAGTACCACCTGAAAGCGACTATAACAGAATGTTCATTAGGATCAAGGTTAGACACGTATTTAAGCACTGGCATAGGCAAAGCAAAATTCATACACATGCTCACACTGTATATGAGTTCATACACTAATGCCGGTTAAAATATGAATTCTCTTGACTGGAACGGGCTGACGTTCTTTGCGACGCACAGGCTTACCCACGGAAGATCTGTTGCGGTAACAGGCCGGAACTGGCTTCTCCACTTTGACAGTCTCGAACTGCGGCAACATGCTGGATCGATGGCTTGTTTGTATTGAGTCATGAACTGCAGGATCCCAAACATGCTGAATGGCAAACCAGAAGCTGAAGTTTGGATAAATCTTGCAACTAGAACTGCTGGGTATGTCTATTTTAGTTGAATCAGTCCATGGATCTCAACCACGTTCTGCTACCATTTGTTGTAGCAGAGCGTGTGCTGGGCAAGCCAGGTGTGGTATGGTGGGCTTGGTTTATGCATAATACGGATGTTGCATAAACAAACCAAAGACAGCAGACTTAGTTCTTTAGGATGTAATTAATTTGGCATAAAGTCCTATATTCCCCTCTGCTGTATTCAGGCTATGGTCCACACTTAAGGGCTAGGACAGGTTCCTATGTCTTCCATTACATCTGGGGCATGATCCAATGCTGTTATAGTGTGGAGGAAGAATCAAATACCTTCAGTCTAATAGTTTGCTCTTTGAAATACATTTATTTCAGTAGTCCCCATTATAAACAAGAACACTTAAATACAACAGCAATCCTATATTCCAGATTTGAAAGAGAGATAAACAAACATTGTATGCACATGTGGGCTAGGCTGCAGAATGACAAGGAACAAAGGAGGGGTTCCACAATATTGCCACTAGGTGGCGCCACTTGCAGGCTGGATTTAGCAAGGACTGCCCAAATCCTGTTTTGTGCCAGCATGACGTCTGCTAATGGCAATTTCCCATAGCAGACGCCCTGACAATGGCCTAAAACTGAAACAAACATGATTATTCATGAAATTAAACATTATGAATTTGGAAGACTCCTTTCTTAAGAGGAAAGGGGTCAACATTTGAAAGAAGGTTAACGGTTACTATTTTCCTAACTATTTAAGTTTTCTGACAGGTTCTATCCAGCCACTAATCTACAGAGTGCCCCAAAAACCCATTCTGAACAACAAAGCCTAGCATTAATTCAATATAGCAAAAAACAGAGCGCCTCCACCCCTGGCAATAATATGATTTTAACAAAAAAGCTGCTGTTCTGGACATTCCAAAATGACTCGCATAGGGGTTTTCGTGACACGTCGCCAAAACTTGTTCCCACAAATGCCCTGGTTACGACTATTAATAATCGCGGCGGTTTTACCAGTGCCAAATAGTACAATAATTTATTCAATACAACATAACCCTTTTCATGCTGGCTGCCCTCGCACGCATAGTGAGCCAACAAGTTTCTCAGTTTCACGTCCTTAGACTGTTTCTCATGCATATCCACTGAATGTAATATAAACAATTAAGCATCATCATCGCTTTCGTGAGGAGATGCGATTGTTGGTAAAAGGCTCAAACAATCAGAATTATTATGCAATCCTTCTTTCCGATAACAAATTTCATACTTAAACTCCTCCATCTTTGTTATCCACCGTCCCAACCTTGACGATGGGTCCTTCAAATTCTCTTCACATGTCAAAGCTATTAATGGAGCAGCCACTTTAGAAAATCCAGAAATAAATTGACGATAGTATCCTGCCAAACCCAAGAAACTCCTGACATCTGTTCGGTTCCTTGGGACGGGAAATGCAGCAACTGTTACAATCTTATCTGGATCTACTGCTACTTCTAAACCACTGACAAGATGGCATAAGTAATTAACTTTCTTGTAGGCAAAAAAACATTTCTTTGGCCCTAATCTAAGATTATGCTGATCCAAAACATTAAAAAACATTTTCTAAATGAGTTAAAAATTTTAAAAAGGTCCGCGCAAATACTATTATGTCATCCAAATAGACCAAGCTCTGCTCCCATTTCAAGTGGAACAGAGCCTGGTCTAGCACACGCTGCATTGTTGCCGGCGCGTTACAGAGGCTAAACGGCATTCGTAAGAATTCGTAATGGCCCTCACAACAAGAGAAGGCCGTTTTCTCCCTAACAGATGTGGCCATTGGAAGATGCCAATATCCGCTCATAAGGTCCAATGTGGCAATCATTGAGAACCTTGCAGTGTATCTAGCGCATCGTCTATTCGCGGAATAGGATAGCTATCCACTCTATTCTGAGCATTCAATTGCCGATAATTGACGCAGAATCTATAAAACTTATTTCTTTTTAACTATAACCACCGGACTAGAGTAGGGGCTATTGCTTTTGACGATGACATTTTGTTCCAACATTTCTGCCACTTCTTTTTAAACAATATCCCGAACTACAGGCGATGTTTGCCTAGGCGGCTGAAAGGTTAGTTTCGCACTTTTTGTATCAATGTAGTGAGGGGATAAATCGCTCATGCGAGATTCAGAAGTCAACAGAGCAAAAATTCTGCAAAAAACATCGAAGCAGGTCATCCAAAGGCTCGCGCTGTTTATTCGGCAATGATGGATCTATATTTAAAACTAATAATAAAATTTCGTGGTCAGTTTGCTCACATGCTTTATCTTTAGGACATTTCACCTTATCCAAGGGCACACTGTCATCTGTGTCCTGTAAGGGAAAAGCGGGTGCTACGACCTGCCCCCCTTATAAGTGAACCTTTTCTGGAGTTGAATTTAATATTTGCAAAGGCCTAGACTCTGGGCCTCTAGACAAAAATATACCATATGCAAACCGTACATCCGTTGCCATTTTCTGTGATGGAACTACCATCATCCTCTCACCCACTGGAGTAGATTTTGGAACCCAAAACTTTGAAAAAAAACTGTAAAAGTCGACAACGTTGTTGGTTCCATAAGTGTAATTGGCACAGCCTCAACTCTGAATGCAAGGGATATACCTGTTTCCGGGAATTCTGGCAAATTTATTAGCCAAGCAAGTTCAACTGGATTTTCCATATACTGCGGATGATTTTCTTCCGCCTGCTGTGCTGTATATGTTTTTTGTATAGTCCTTTAAAACAAACCCGCTGGCTTTCAAGCAAATATGTTAATCCTGTTGAATCAAAATCTTTTCCGAAAATAATTGGTACCGGGAGTGTTGGGGAAGAAACTAACGAATAAGAACATTTTTCACCCAACAAATCCAAATCAACATCTGTACATTTTGATTCCACTAAAATATTCCTATAAATATCTTTATATAAATGAATATCCTTCCCTGACAAATTTGTGGCCACTAAACCAAATGCTTGCATAACTGATGGGTCCACGAATGTCGCACACGATCCATGATCATATGTGGCTTTAATAAATTTATTTTGGCATGCCAAGTTAAATTTTAACAACTTTGCTGGCAGAGACCGCTTAACATGTACTGATAATGCAGGCTGCGGACCCGATGAACCTTGAAAAGGGCAATCTTTTTGATAATGGCTCTTCTTTTTACACCCAAAACAGCGGATACTCGGTATTGACCCTGAATCTGAGTGGCATTCGCAGCTTCCTTTGATGTAGAGCATAATGTTCTAACTGATGGTTGGCGACCATCAGTACCTAACCTCCGGTAATTTTGATTTTGATATGTCATAGAATTCGAACCCATTTGAGTACTTGAACCTTGGTTCGATTTTACAGTGCTATTATAAGGAACTTTATTAATTTTATACATAATCTGACGAAATTGATACAATGGTTAATTTAAGTTACACATCATGTATCACTTCAACCCCAGATTTAAACCCTTTATTAAATGATCCTTTATACATTCTTCCGTCATCATCAGATTAACACGTTGACACAAATGCTAAACATCTGAGACATATTCTAATCAAGATTCGTTAATTCCCTGCTTTCGCATTGCCAACTTTGTAGACAATGCTGAAAGTCGATTACCATCCGAAAAATATGCCAAAAACTATAATCTAAACCGGTGCCATGGCACTGCCGCCAAACGTGCCTTATATTTATGACCCCATTTAGCAGCTGCTCCTGTTAATTTCATATGGAGTTTTTGAGGCCATGTATTTTGATCATATCGATCATTCTACGCTGCCAATTCAAAGGATTGCAGAAAGATAATTGGATCAGAAGATCTATCATACATAGGCACCTTATCAGTACTTGAGTGTACTATAAAAGGCATATTTATCTGGCCATTCTGACTTAAACTAGAAGGTGACATAATAGGTACCTGATTCTGCATATTATTAAATGGTACTCCACTATAAAGAGGCATCGATAATCCTGATTGACCCTGAAACATACCAGGATCCTGTATATATTGAAGCGCCATATGCGCTGTCATCATGGAGACATTTTGTGCTTGTTGACCTGTCCATAATGGGACCCCATATCTTCGAAACATAGAAACTGCCATCTCAAAAATGAAATCTCGTTTTTCTAAAGAAATGGCCGGCATTGATAACCAACCCTCTAATGAGGCTATTGTCTGGCAAAAAACCAAAAAGGAAGGCTCCTGAATGGCCCTTGGTGGGTCAATATCCCCGGCAATAAAAGGTATTTTTGTACACAGATCAACTCCTTCATTGAGTTTACGTTTCTTAGTTTTTAAGTGATCAACTGGCAACTGAATATCATCTGGAAGCCTTGGGGATCGGGTCACCTTAAAGGGGTTCCCCAAATGACAAAAATATTTGTGCTAAGGCACTTCCTACAAATGATATAGGGGGTGTAACAAGTTTTGATTTTATCCAATCGTGCACGTTGCGTACAGCGCAACGTAACTCATAAATCTGATCAATTGGGTCAGGTTGTTATAAATTTAATTTTGACAGATTTGCTTAAAGAGGGGGTTTTATTTGCTTTATCTGTCATAATACGAGCTGGGGAAACGCTCGCACCTTCACCATGTAACTAGGTCCTATGTCCCGACCTAAACAGTACCAGGGTGGTTCTAGGAACTAACACTAACGTAAGACAGACTACCATGATTATAGGCCAATATTTTAATGCTTCCTGAACAACAGAGCAAATAACACTATTTTTTTGCATTTGATACATTCAAGTCTTAACCAGATAATACAACAAGGCACTCTTAGCACAAACACTTTAAACAGTTCGAGTTCCTGGTCGCATAACAGCAGTTCCCCTTGGTAACAGTTCATAATATAAAAGAATATAAAAGATAAACCACAAGGGCGTAAAACATATCACCTGGGACGCAACAGGCGTCCTTCAAACATACATAAAAAACTTCCAAACGACGATAGATCACACCGGGCCTTAGCCCAACTCTGGCTCACGCACTGAAAACATGTCACGACAAAGTTTCAATTACCATTGGCCCAGATTACCATTTCTCTATCCCTTTTATATCCCAAATACCCTAGCGTCACTTCGATGCTTTAAATTTACAATGCGACCCTTAATTACCATTAGCGCAACTTGCGCCCTAGGAATGTGTTGCGTTATCCGTGCACGGCATTCCTCATGAATTATATTCATGACATTCATGACGTTATATATTCATGACAACGTGGATTAAATTTTCTTATATACCAGTGTTCAAATTTTCAACCTTATTCAATCATGAGGTTGACCACTACTTGCTTCACAAACCCTAGATCGTGCCTTGTTCAGTGATATTGTCTTCATCATTAAGGTCAACCAATAAGCAGCGATGTATGATCAGATTTTTGTAACTCTAATGAAGGCTCATTCCTAACTGATATTTATCACTTAATTGTCGAGGTGTATTTGCATTAATAACAGAGTTGGCAGTAGTTAACAAATCTTTTATTTAAAACAGTTACAACTAAATAACTAATCAATATCAGTTCCGGTTAATACCTAAAACTAAACTAAAGTTCTTATTTCCTAGTAAGCATTTAATTTTTAGAACTTTTTTATATATAGGCATACAGTAGTTGGAAGCTAGAGCAACTAAAACTATTTAGTTAAGAAAAAAGTTTTTTTAGGAAAACTAAGTACAATTAGTTTATTTGTAGTTAAACTAACATTGAGCAACTAATAATGGACATTTTTTTCAATGCCATTTAAAGAAAAAAAATATGTTTTTTTCTGGTTACCGGAAGTCTGTAACAAGTGTACTTTGAGTATTCTGAAGATCGAAAAATATTTTAAGTCTAATGTACTGACCTGGTAATCAATTTTATGACTACTGAATATTCAATATCCCATCCCTTCTCCTTTTTTTAAAATGATATGCCTTTGTAGATTACCTTTCTTTATACATGTAGACCAGAAATATGAAAATAATTTTTACACAATCAAGTATTTAGATTGTTTTCTAATATTATGCTTCAAATAAAAATGTAATTGCGATGAATAAATTAACTACGGTACAAACCTTCTATTGCCATTTTTAAAAGCTAATTTTTGCAATATGTTTTCATAGAAGGTAATTTATTAAAATTAAATGGCAGGTTAGCCATTTCACTGGCTAACCTGGTAAAGGGTTAGCCAGTAGCAGTGCTAAGCTAGCAGGCTCTTCCTGTATGGCAACCCTGTTGTTACCACCAACAACTAAACTACCTGAAGGTGCCAGCTGTGCTTCACTTCCATTCAACTCAACTCAGTATCCTACAGTCCGCAACTAAATGCGTTATGGTAGGCGGGTCGAGCCCATTTTAAGGAGAAAGCTCCTACGTCAGTTGCGATCGACTTAGACATCATTGTAAAATTAAACTTGAATTAAATTTAAACTATCGTCAAGAAGGTTATTCCATCATCTAATCGTGTGCAAAAAGAAAGACCAATAGAAAGCATCCATATTAGCACGGAGCTCAGTCAATGGTTTAGAATGATAACATAGAATGTTATCCTTGCATTCGGTAGACCCAGGTTCGCTTCCCGGGTCGGCTATCCTCGATTGTGGTTTTTTATGGTTTCCCACAATTTCTCCAGGCGAATGC
>JAQGAO010001380.1:0-24785 GCA_034697705.1 Ommatoiulus sabulosus
CCCCACAGGGCCCTCGTCCATACATATTACATGAGTTTTTTCCCCCCCCTTCGAGAAATAGGTTGTTTCACCTTCCACAGCAGAAAACTTGCCAACTTCTATAGGTTTCTAAGTAATTGCTCGGCTTCTTCCAGAGCCCATATTTCCAGTTGTTTGAAAATTTATGAGCGAATGTCAACTTCCAAGATGGCGTCTCGGCCAATGGCGAGCCAGGCGAGTCGACAGCCCAAATAATTTACGGGCTCGGCTAATACGTTCGTTTCGCATTCAAGAAGAAGGTTGGGTAGACCGAGATACCCCCGAAAAATGCTGCCCGTGCCAGCCTCTGGGCCAATCAGCGCCAGCCGGAAGTGCGCCTGACCAGCCTCGACCAATGGCGCGCATCGTAGCGGAAATGCGCCAGAAAAAACAAAATGGCCGTCGACGAGAAGGAAAGAGTTAAAGCGACTGGCTGGCAGCGAAAGAAGGGTTTGCAAGGTAAGATGAAACCATATTTGGCTCGCTTTATTATTGAAAATAAGGCTGCTTAGCTTGCCCGCTTTTTTATTCTTCCTAAGCAATATTATGCATTATTTATAACGAAATGGGTTGGGTGGTTATTTTGGCCGAAAAACTTCAACCAGATTCTAGTTGGCGCGAATGGTTTACGAAAAAAAAATTATCTCGATATTTTAATAACTGCGAATAGTTAAGTTTAGCTGTTATCTTAGATATTATTTCATACCTGGCGATGCGGGATTGAAAAAGTATTTTTTTTCCTGAAATTTTAATGCGCGTATAATGATCAATTTTATTGATTCGTGCTTTGGGGCCGCCATGCTTGCATGCAAACTCGTTGCGGTTGAATTATCACGCGCATAGGCCTAAAATCAATTCGATAGAATGTATGCTCAGTTTTATATATAAAAACCTGAATTGTTTTCGGAAATACTAAAAAAAGTAGCGAAATTACGTAAAAATTGTGGTTATATACAAAAAAAGCCATGTTCATAATGGTTAAAAACATTCAGTTTCATATATATATTTTTCGTTATACGAGCGATGCATTCTTCAGTTGCAATATACTATTTGTAAACATTCGCGGTTAATAATTAATTCCACGTAATATACAGCATGTGCTGTATTCTCGTATAGTATACTGTAGATCTTGATTTTTTTAAAAAAAAAGGAGCATTTCAATTTTGCGGATTTCTGCAAGCGCACACTCGTAAGGTCCGCCCAAACCTTAACGAAATATTTCAATATTTAAATTATTGCTAACTAGTTTTACTCAGTCGCAGTCATGTTTCTCTCAATTCAGTAGGGCGGGCATGGCCGATTCTGTCTCATTAATGTCTTTAATTTTTAATTATCGAAAAAAAAATTGAAAGCTGCATGGGCCTCCAAAAATTCTATAAAATGTTAAATCCGACCAGATATGCTATTAAATGAAATCAACCGCGCAGTTAGTTAGGTACATTATTTTGTGAAAGAATCCCATGCATCTATATGTCATGCAATGTATATAGCGTATCCACCTCGCGCGTGTATGCATGCATGTATTGTTATATTGAGTTTAATTTTCTCTGTGCAGTACGGGGTATAGGTAAAATAAATTACATTTATATACAGTATAACAGTATACAGTACGTACAATATAATTTCATAATTTTCAATATCGAAGATGAATTGATATCTCTCCGATTCCGCTTAATTCATCCGATGCCTAATTAGGCTTATATATTTCAAAAGGCTTATCGTTTCACGAGTCTCGAAATGAATCTATTGCTGTATACCGTGTGTATAACATTGTTTTTGTGTAACATTTGTTTTGTTCGTTTACTCCGTTGTATAATGGTCTATGCGTATATCAGGGTGGCCGCAGGTCAAGGAAGTCAAGGAAAAAAGTGGTCATGTAAGTCATGGAATTTTTTCCAAATAAAAGCAAAATGCTATCCCTGCATCACTCAGTCTGCTAGCAGCTCCATCTCCAATCCTCTTCAGCTAGACTTGTAAAAAATCTAGTGTTTTGCCAAGCTTCTCTTTGCAATTGTTATTTTATTTTTCATTATGACAAAAAAATTGTATTGATATGCATTAACGAGTAAGTTTTGGTCAGGGAATTTTGGATTTTAGTCAGGGAAAAGTCAGGGAAATTGAAAATGAAAATTTTGTTGCCATTCTTGTATATGCATTGCATATATATATATTGCAGTATATGCTATGACCATATAGTATATTACGAAATTAAAACATGTACGTAATGGCAGACACTTATAAGTTATAGCCTACGTGTAAATATTTAAATTTTAAAATTTCGTCGCATTGACGAATGAGGATTAATATCTGCATCTGAATTTTCCTATATGCTCGAAACGATTTAAATCAAATCGTTTAAATTTGAAATCAACGTTTTCATATCTGAATGTTTGATGTAAATTTATTTTTAAACTAGAATTTAGTATATTTCATTTGGACTATAAACGCAGATACACATATATAGATAACTATATACTGTATACAGCATAGGATTGGCGTATATTTTACCAATTCTATTTCTTAATTTAAAGTATCCTTAAGTTGTTTTTATAATTAATTTCAATTGCAGGCCAAAATTAATGACCGTTAAGGAAATTTTTCCACGATATAGATTTGGTATGATGCAGTTCATGTACAAATATGCCCACCAATAATGACATCTATAATAATTTTCATTATTAAAGTTTCTGAAATATATATGACACGAAAATAAAAGAGTCCATTGAAGAGGATGCTCCATGCATGCATGAATGAAAACTCGATCTATAGGAGCAGCAATACGACAGAACATAAATCCATAACCTTTTTTTTAACAACTTTGTCACGTGAAGCAGAAATTGGCAGGGAAAAATGCACGGTAATGTGCGTGGACTATAAAAAAGTATGTTGGCTGAAATGTAAGCCGAAGCTATATTTCGGTTATGCAAATGACGTGTGAAAAAAACGAAATTTGTAGAGGAGGTTGAGGGAGCCTTCAAGGTGAAGACTCCCATAAACAGCCCGAATCCTATAAATCTTGTCGGCATTCAGGTTCCATGCATGTTTATTAAGTTTGTTGATCCAGGTCAGGTTAAAAAATGTTTTGGCATTTTTAGATAAATGGGCTTCACCGCACAAAGCCATTAAAGCTGGACATACCTGAGTTGAAATTGGTAGGGAGGGGGTCATCTAAAGCCACTTTAGAGGCTTATTACATAGGCTGTCAAGCCAAAAACCACCACACGCGTACTAAATTCGTCTCTTCTGCTAATGAAAATGCAGATTCGCCGCCTCTTAAAAACCCATCCTCGAATTCCTCGGGTCAATAAGATAAATTCATAGACCTTTTGAATGGCACAGTAATCGAACATAAAAGAAAAGATAATTAGAAACCTCAATTCATCAATATTCATATAGTCAGCAAAAAAGTCCATCAAATAAGTCGTAAAGTCTATAAATAAATATTTGCTGGCAGCGGTGAAGTCCTGAATGATAATCTTCGGAGTAAAGAATTTGCAAAATTATTTCCAAACGTATATTTCCATATTGGGTTCCATTTCCAAAGTATTATTTCCGACCAAATATTAAAACTTTAATCGAAATTTAAATTTCAATTTATCAACATTATCGACTTGTGCATTGTGGTTTAAGAGTTTTAATCCATGCCCTGCCCTTTTCTCTTAATCAGCTATACTGTTAACATATACTGTATATACAGTACATATTATTATAAGGGTTTAACAGACCTTTCATGATCTTTATGAGATGGACAAAATTGTTTTAAAAAAACATCTTCAAAGGTCTTATGTGCTACATTCAGTAACTTCAATGTAACACTAGATTACACACGAAGCAGCAGGAAATGCATATTGCATCACCTAATGAAACAACGACGTACATGTATATAATGGACAACATGAAAAAATTGTTGTCCGCAGGTAAATTAAATTGTGTATACATTATGCATTACATTGCATAGTTTATGTAAGGACAATAGAATACATTTACAAATAAACTAATATTAATTAATGAAGTGCCTATTTCACCGCAAAAAAATTGAACACTATGGCAATCATGCAATACTATTAGTACTCTTTAAATTCTAATTTAAAATAAATATTTGACGTCAACTTTAGTACAACAAACACATGCACATATGCTCTGGCAGTCGTGGTACATGTACCATCAAAATGTCAGTCACCTCTGTATCCATACAGCCCCAAGACCAGAACACTGCATGATACATTGAACATGTTTTGTTAATTGTTGTGTCGCAACTAATCCTGATGTTGATGCATTTACGTGCATGGCAAACATCTGAAAACCCTTTGGATTTTTTAGAACACATCTAAAAACCTGTTGTTTTTCAATTCCACGCTGTACTCTATCATTATAAGAGCTAGTATTGATACTGTAATGTATATATTTTTTGCGGTGAAACAAGTCACTTTTATGAATTTAAAATTAATGAAAGTATTCTTATGTAATTTAAGTATCATAATAAGTTTATTATAAATATGTACTCCATTTAATTTACCGGTGAACATCCACTTTCAAACTGTACATTTGTACTTTTTGCCATGTACTTAGTGCAAATACAAACATTTTCTCATTTGTCCATAGGAGGAAATCCTACAGCAATTCAATTCTCACAATTTCATATGAAAATGCACAAAATACGGGCTTAATGCCAAATAAAGAAACTATCTTCTGAACGTACAGTATAACCAGGACCAACTGATATAAACGGCCCTCATTTTTGGCAAGCTTCCCTGGAATGGTCAAGGTCGAACAAAGGCATAAAGAGGACATAGGCCTAACATCAAAAATTGAACAAAGGTTGAACATAACACCATTTAAATCATGTAAACTATACGTACATTGGCTGTCTATTACCAGACCAAATAAATTTAATTATGCAGCTTCTGTGCATTTGAAATCCAATATGTTCGCACTCTGCCAATTTCACAATAAACGTATTTTTGCAAAACAAAAATATTGATCTTGACATTTAGGACAATGGACGGCTTATTCGAATCTTGAACGACGTCGAGCCAAGAACCTTGATATGCAAAAAATGCTAAACCTTCTTCGAGTGTCCTTCAAAAATTCGTAAAATGCTTTTCGAAGAAAAACAAACAATCAACACTAAATTATAGATTCGTCATTGTTTTACGGAATTTGTCTTGCTCAATCTGCCAACTGTCAATGGAAATTAGCATATCTCACCTTGCACTAAACAAGGTTGTCCATATCTGAAGAAAAGTCATTGGGCTTAATTTTTAACTTTCATCGATTATACAGCATTTATGGAAAACCCATTTTACCGATTAGTTGAAACCGACAGAGAATCAAATTTTACTGTATTTTTTAAAAATACAATCAAATTACTGTGTATCAAATTGTACGAATATTCGATTACACGTTTGAAACGCACACAGTGAATGATGGAATCCGTTACCGGTATTGAAAAAAAATTGCAAACAGTGCCAAATGTTAAATAAAAAAAATCGCAGGCTTACTCACATGTGTTTAAGATTCCCAAACATTTAACATGCAGTTAAGAGCCTCTGTCCATCGCAATAAAAGGCTATCCAATTCCAGTTAACTGCTCAATGTACACATGGCCGAGTCGGACCATCCCACACCCGAGTTTTAAAACGTCTGAAAATAAATATTTTCAAATTATTCCAACATTTTTTTTGCCCGTCAAAATTGTATTTTTAAAGTTACCACTGGCCATGACCATCGCCACGTTAAAAATGCGCCAGAAGAAAGCAATTTGGCGATCTGACCAAAGCATGCCCGCGTTATTTTGACCAGTGCAATTTCGCTTGACCGTGGCACACGATAACCTCACTGAAAGTGCAATTTACCGGTTTTAAAACGATTGCCCCACATTTTTCCAAACTCATTGTTGGGGACTTTTATTATCCTTCAAAGTGATGCAATTACACTACACTCGCATTTTTTTTTCTCTATTATGTAGTCGATGCTCCAGATTCCTCACTTTTTACAAAAAAAAATCAAACAAACAAAAAAGAACATCGGGGAAAAGTTTTATTGGAAGGTCATTTACTGACAGGTTTTATTGTGGGCGTTGCACTTCAAAGGTCGAATACAAAGTTGCCAAACATTACCAGCAAAAATTTACATTAAAGGGCGCCTTGATGCTTGACTCGCGTTGCGTGACATAGGTGGCTTTATATACTGTACAGAACGTATAACAAACAAAAGGTTTTCGAAAAATTTCCACTGTGCTACTGTATGCGGTACATGGTTATTAAATAGGGGTACTCAGATAAATACTTTACCATTGGCCCTTTTGGCAGTCGTGAAGTCATGCGTGCAAAATGCATTCTTTGGTTAAAACAACGATGACCTTGAATGAATCGATGTTGGGCACGTGACATCAGGACTGTCAAAGTGCTATTCGCAAAGCTTGTTTCAGAGTACCCCTAATACTAATTTTCCTAATCCAAAATACTTGTTCGATACAACGGGCCAGGTTTAAGACCGATGAAAAGAGTTTTGAAAAGTACACAGTACATGTAATTATTAAAAACCTTCGATTGATTCTATGTATCCATTATACAGAATCAATGTGTTAAAAGTGTCACCACCATTCTTAATTTTTGATTATGAATACAATGGAGACTAGGCTGCTGATCATGTGAGAGATCAAATTCTATACAAGGGGGCGTCCTTGATAGGTCATCGCACATTGTTTTTTTTCCTACAATTTGCTATCTGACCAATAAGACTTAAGACAAATGTACATGTACATGTAGAAAGAACAACGTTGACTGGATAAGAACAGTTACCTTGAATTAACTTTAATATTACATCACGGTGACAAATGTTCCTAGATTATAATTTCTGCTTGTATACGCGAGTCAATTTTATACGTAATTGAAATTCATTTAAAAATATTATACTATCTTCCCACGCCCTTAATACTACACCTATAAGATTGACCAATTTCCATAATACAAGGTCGTTTGATTAATAGTTATTTTTCACCTGCACTTTCCTTATATTATCAGAGGTGTTATCAGAAGCTGTATGACAATTAAATTGCACGTACTGTATATCATCTCGCATCCTGCAGCGCCTCCTCCACCACATTTTTTTAAAAATAAAAATGCGTGCATGATGGCCTTATGACATTTTATAGTTTATGACTGGTTAATTTCATTAACGTCCCCGTCTTAAATACAGCACCTTACAGGGCACTTTCCAAAAATTCTTTTTTAAACATTAAATCCCAAAATATCATTCCAAGACCTTGCTCAAAATGGTTACGATTCTTTAGTATATATACTTAGTATACATCTTCCCTTACGAATTTCCTCCGAACAGAAATTTTACCAATTGTCTGTTAAAATCCTTTTTTGAGCAGCAATCGCAATTATAGTAACACGTATACATACTGTATATTAAATTTGACCTTTAAAATTTCTTATTTTTATATAATTATAAGGTAATTATAGTTTGCTTTCTCTCATCCTGTCCTCGTACAACGGTCCTATGATATGGGCTCGTGATCATACTGGGTTGCAAATACAAAAAAAAATAGCATAAAAATTAACCATGCTTATCAAAGGTTGGAATAGCCCATTAAGAAAGGGGGCATGCGCATACTACCTCGAATTAAAAACATTGGAAACCCATACATTGCATTTTTGGTTGCGTAACAACATACCGGTAGTATACCATGGCAAGCATTAAGAAAACTGGTTTCTAGACGAAGCGCGAAGGCAAGGTAGAAAGTCCATGCATGCAATAAATGGCACGCAGTTAATCCGTTTTAATTCTCTCAATAGTATACTGAAACAATAATTCACGTAGGCATCTTATTTCTTAAAAAAATAAAACAATTGGATCATAAAGTTACAATACAGTATGTGCTGAAGAAATGCTCGAAAAACGCCATCTGGACTGTAAACATAATATTGGTCGACTAACGTTCGAGCGGGTTGACAATGACAACAAAAAACTAAGCCCTTAAATTGCGCCAAATGCCAAGAAATCTTCTCATTGTTGTTGGCTAGGCCATAAAGACATTGAAATCCGAAAATTATTCTCAACAAAAACTAAGTTACTGCACATTATTGCCATAAAAGACCTTAGTGAGCTTAGCAACGAAGTACACGTACAATACTTGGTACGTTCTCAAAGAAAGTAAAAAAATGATTTGACTTTTCTTCAGTTAAAAATAACAGGGAACATCAAATTTCATATTCGAGAATTGCTCATGATTTTCATGTACAATACAGCATATACTGTAGGGCATCAAACTTCCTATAGACAATTTGGCTTTATCCTGGAAATAATATTGCGGATAGAAATACTGAAAATGTACAGTCATGTACAGTACATTACATTGAATCTGCAAACATTACATTGAATGTAATGCTTAATCGTAAGGAACCCACCCAGTTTGTACAAAATGTCAATTTCCATCTGTTCTCGTGTACGTGAAATGTTTAAACAGCAATAACATTACATTTATTATGTTTCAGAATAAAAATCTTCAGAACATGTGAAATTCATGTACAGTAGGCTATAGGCCTACATTATATACAGTATGATTCTATAAGATTGTAAAGCTGTTTACAGTACTTTTATTCTTTGATATTTGTTACATGCAATTAATATCTCATAAATAAGCTCTATCTGAATACAGTACTGTTTATCCAAACGTTAAACGTCAATCTGTCAGATTGACATTGTAGGCACGCAACAATGAAGTCTCCTCAAGAAAAACTATACAGTAGAACTTAAAACCTCAAACTGACCAATTACGGAGTTAATACATGTACGTGTGTATTTCCCGCCCAATAAACATTAAGCTCTCTTTTATCAGAGTATCGCGCTACAACATGGGGTTAAAGTTTTAAATAAAAGCATTGTATGCGGGGGGATAATAGAGGCATTGAAAACCTACGAGGTAGGCATATGAGCCCATTGATTATGAAATACGAGGTACTGGTTTTAGAGGCTATTCTAGCCTATAAGGTGTCAAAGAAACAACCACATCACAAAATTTAAAAAAAATATTCATAGCTTTTTATTGCTGCAATTTGGTTACAATGGGTGCAGTTATACCAACCTACAGTGTAGACCAGGCCTGGTGTATATATAGACAGTCGAACCTCGTTAAGACGAAACTTGCCGTATACTAGTAGTTCGTAATATCAGAAGTCAGACAAAACATGACTTCAACAATAAGAACTAAAGTTTCATCGAGGTTTGGATGAAAGTTTACCCCACGTACATGTATATGAATGGGAAAGTGCTGCATGCAGCTTTCACCGGGGAATGCTTTATATAATTTACAGTACATGTGTACCTTTTCATATTTTAGTAGTAAGAATGCTTAAATAGCTCGAAAATTTGTATTATCAGAATTCGGAATTCGCTTTAAACGAAAAAAATAACATTATTCGTTCATATCAGATCGTAATATCAGAAATTCGTACAAAACGAGTTCTCCTTAATGAAGCCCTATATTGTCTGAAATCGATGCTAAATATCAGCACAAATCAGTGCACGTTATTATACCCTCTTGTTGCAACGTCATCGTGACAAATAAAGAACATGTTTTTAAAGTTTTGTATTTACCTTATAGAACAAACCCATACTGTATTTGGTGTACATGTATATCCTTTTAAAAACCTGGCAACTGTATACAACTATATACAGAAAGCTAACCGTTGGTGTTTAATTGTCTGTATAAAATGTAACGTTTTTTGATGCAACAGCTCATAAATTCTTGGAATAGATTGTTCGTCAACCTACCTGAAATATAGCGAGCAACAAACACGCTGCTGCAGCGCCTTCTCGCGTTTATGGCCCACATTTACACGAGTTTATTTAACAAAATGTGGCGCTCGAGCAATTTTTACGACGTGTTTTATCGTTTTTTGGGCGTTCCTCATCCCCGTTTAAACACCAGGAAATAAAAGAAGGGTAGTCGGCAGGAATTAAAATATCTAACCCTTTGACGCCTGAGCCTTCTATTCCTAACCATGGCGTAACGTCTAGTTAAGATAAAGAATAAGGGGTGTAATTGAAACGAATAGTTTTCTTAATATCATCGTAAACTTAATCGCACTTTCAAATCTTCCCCCATCCTGTTGGCTAAATATCCTTTTAATGCGATTATCGGATCAAATAATCGCAACAACTCTGCACCCTTGAGGTCACTTATTTGCCAAGTGAGAAAAAAGCCACTATTTCTAGTTATTGCCATGGAAAAGTGTAATCTCTCCAACGCTGCTGGGCTGGCGTCACGAAATTACGAAGAAATGAGAGCCGCTAATATAGTGGTATACAAGTATACCAAATTTAAATGCATACACATTTCTATGAAATATACCAACAATTGTTATATATAATTAATAGAAAATGAGTATTAGGTACATGTACTACATTTTTCCAAGCACAAATATTACTTTTAACTCGTTTTTTTTTAAAATATTTAAGTTAAAATAACGTTTTTGGTAATATGACTTTTACGTCGTTTTATTAAATTAAGCATGTCCCTAATCATTATCACGTGACATATCGTATGTGTGGGAAATACATTTCAAAATACACTAAATGACATGATAAAATAATGTTGTCCTCCCCTTCCCCCACAGGAAATTTTCAACTTCATTGACTTTTAAAGGTTTTAAAACTGTAAAAGATTTGATTTTTTTCCACAGAAGTGCATTAATTGCAAGTTTGCTTTCTTTAGCTTTCAATGGTTTGAATTTCCCAAATATTTTTTTAAAATAAATAATTACTTCCCAATTTCCCTGACTTTTCTAAGTCTGGGGGAACTTATAAGAATACACTCCAATGTTATCCTTAAAATTGGAATTGATATACGAATTTTTGAAGAAACTCATCTGGCCTATAGGCAATATCTATAATTTTCAAAAATGCCATTACATTTTAAGTTTAGGTGTTACGTAAAACAAAGTTTTAAAAAATGGGGGATTAAATTGATTTAGGTTTCCCTGATTGTTTAAGAGTCTACCAATGGTACGTGACAATACAGTGAAACAGAAAATAAAATTAAACCATTAAAGGGGTGGTGCTTTTTGAATGACCCTTGTCATGGCTGCAGGTTTTTTTGGGGAAATGCCAAGATATCACAGTAGCTTCTGCTTTGTTGGCAACATTTCAGATTACCATACATGCACTAGTTGGGCAGTTTTTATTCATGTGGGAAAATTTGGCCACGGATCCCGACTATGATAGATATTTTTATTCAACCTGAATTTGGCCATTCGTGGTACCAAATTGGAAAAAAATATCTATATCAACAGAGATGGTCGATGAAACTTAACATCAGGAACCATCAATTGCAATAAAAATAGTGTTCACAACGTGTCTTTTAACTTGTTGGACAACTTGGCTTATCTTCATGTTGCACTAAATAAATCATAATATGCAAGAATTACACATATATAATTTATGTATTGTAATGGAAAGTTTTCTATACGCTCGAACAAAACCAAACCTGTATTTTTTTTTTTGCATCATTATATTTTATGACCCACTTTTCATTTGGTCTTCAATACGAATGTTAATTGACTGTATTTGCATGTCGTAAATGAAGGTTTGTCCTACTTTTCAAACGTGTCATCCTTCCGCATTTACATGACTATTATTTCTGTCCGAATAACAAACAAAAACGAGCATTCGTTTTTGTTATTGTTGTTATTATTAATTAAGAGGTGGCCATGGAAGTTATGAAAGTGGATAATAAATTTAATGAAAATCTTATAGGATTCGTAATTTGGTCCATAAATTAAGTTTCATTTCTATAAAAGCAAGTGCAGATGTCGAGTTTTCTAAAAAAAAACTATTTTGGGGAAACAAATACAAAGTGTTTCATTAAAACGGATCCAAAACTTAGCTGTTAATATTTAGGTATAAAATAAAGTACAGAATAATGTTATAGACAAGTAATATTTCCAACAGAAATACATTATCATATACTTTATAAGCATTTCTTAAGAGCTAGGTACATTCGCTGTTTTAAATTTCAAAAACAATGCTTACTCGTAAGGTGTAAGCGTATAAGAATACACACTATGAAAACAGTCTTAATTTAGACACGTTTTCATGTTTTAACTCTTCGAAAACGTCTAAAGGTGGTAACGCACCGAGGAAACAAACTAAAACTTGATTTCCGAAACTGGAATGCCAATCTCCAAAGCGTGCTTTTTAAACATCTCCAAATTTTCCTGATTGGGAGTTTCCAGTTTCGGAAACAAAGTTTCTGTTTAAGTTACCACGATGTGTTCCCACCTTTAAGTTAAGATGCACGACACGAAACTTTTGACTTGCATGTTTTTTACATCGCACGATCATGCTATACAGTATACATTTATTTCAGAAGCACTTTTCCTTTTTACCCGAAGGTGACACACCCTGTACAATACCAGCCTCGTGTTGAAGTATAGGGGGGTAAGGTTACACCACAAAATGGTTGCACGACCGTTAGGTTAAATGAAAGCTTTCTCAAAAGGAAGGGGTTCCTAAAGTGAGCCCCATCGTTCCATAACATAATCCTCGCAATTGCAAACACGCAAAAAAATCTTTAGCATCGTCTCGCTAATCGTTTCAAGTCCAAAAGCCAGGATGTTTATAATAGAAATTCGAGGTTTGTAGAGGATCGAGTTAAACAAGACGAATCGCATCTCTTACAGATTCCGAGTTGAAATCTCGAAATTTATAAGTTTTAGGCAGTTCGAAACCCTTCCCTACACACGCGGAGAATGACAAGTTGGGTCTACACCCTTGGGGGCAAAAAGGGAGAGGGGTTAAGTTAGAAAAACTCCTACCCTATGACAATTTTGAAAAAAAAAAGAAAAAAAAATGCCGCTTGAGGGGGGGTGTGAGAGGTCATTTACAGCGGTCAGAACCCTTTTGTTTGAACTTTCAAAACCGCCTATAGCTGACCGGGCCTTTTTTGAAATTCTTGAATAATTTGGAGGGATGATATACGATTACAACCGTCTTAAATAAATATTTTCTTAACGCCAAATTTCTCAAACAAACGCTAAATAAAAAATACAAAATACACGAACGAGGTATTGCAGCGCACACTGCATGGGTACGCGGAGTCAATCCCGAGTTTTTTTGGGGGTGTTGCGCACCTTATGAATGTGTATTTTCCCACATTTCGAAGGCGATTAATTAGGCTCGACCAATTATTTCTTAATAAAACAAACAATCTGATTACGGAAAGGTATTTATTGGGAGGGAGGGCTGCGCCAAAACGGAGTGCATATAATGTTTCTGAATGCATATGCATGCGGCAAACAGTTTGTTTTCAACACTTTTATGGGCGGGGGGAATGACACTGTCAGGGTTGTCCCTGAACTTACAACTTGGTTTTGATAAGATTGGAAATAGTGAGGACGAAATAGAATCCTGTGCGCTTGAGATCGGTCTCAGTCTTAAGAAATGCCTAAAATGGAACTCTATTGAATATTTTAAACTCGTTGGAACTTCCCCGTCTATAGGCTATGGTCGAATGATTTTAATTTCTTCGCTTACCTGATAAATTCCGAATTTGGATATTACAAATTTCGTCGAATTTTCGAGTTCCCAATTAAACATTCGGGCTATGGATTTGTTTCGTTAAAACGTATACTTAACAAAATGCACATTATAACGGGGAATTCCCCGATAAAAGTTGCCGCACTTTCCCCATTCATATATGGCGTGCTATAGACGTGCCTGCATGGGTGGGTTTTCATGCAAACTTCGATGAAAGTTTAGTTCTTGGTTGAACATTTTTGTTATGACTGCTGGTAATACGAACAACGTTTTTAAACGAACAAATTTTGACGTCCCTTAAGAATCGTTTAACGAGCTTCGACAGTATTGCTCGAATTTGAATTATTAGCTAATCATAATAATTTTTAAAATATAAAATATTTATAAATTACTAATTCGGGGCTAAGAAGAGCCACACCACTGCATGTAAAAAACAAAATTTCTGTAAGTTTCATTACAAATTATTTCCCACGTGTTTATACAAACTCCGTTCGCAGATAACTTTGCATGGCATGGGAATGGACACAGCGCCATCTTCGGAACGAAATTACGGTAACCACACAATTAACCATTAACCATCAGGAATACGGCTATTCCTTGAACCAATCTTTGGGTTTTTTTAGGCTCAGTCAATACGCATGATTAGTCATTATTTGTCACAAAAATTCGGTATACAATCCACCGGGCTTTATCGCGTATATATAATGTAAATTTCAAAGCTTAGATACATTGGATCTTTTTCAGCAGGGTTGCTAGATTTTGATTTGAATCTGATGAATGTTTGTTTAGTTGTGGGGTGATTCCTAGCGCTTACTGGTGTGAACGTGGTTGTTTCGGCGGGGATTCTGATGTCTGCATGTGGCGTTTCCGGTCCGTTTTTAGCAAACTTCCTGCAGTATACTTGTCTAGTTCGGTTTATATAAACCACTGAGATTCGTATTATGTTATTCAGATATAATGACTTCTTATACGTTTCGAGTTAAGTTTTCACGAGGGGTGTCCGCGAAGCATACTCACTCTTTTTGGTATATACCAGCAAACAATATCTTTAAGGTTTGACAAAATGTCCAACTCGTCTCTTTGGCAGGATAATTAATAAAATAAACAATGCATTCGCAGAAGGCTTTATGATTTGTTCGCGTTGTACACGTAATAATTCACACGTCCACGCGCAATATATCACTAGGATTTACCTGAATAGTTGGCACGTTGCATGCGTTATAAAACACGTAGATGTACGACATTTCACTCTATAGGATTTACCTGCTATTTGACATATCACGTTGCGAGCATGCGCCCTGGACAGATGAGAAGACGTTTGTTTGGCAAAACAAAAAACAGTGCATTTTATTTATGACAGACTCGGAGATATATAGGGGTGAAACATGACGTGCGTGACAATGAAGTTACATCGCTATATAAAACAGGCAGTTTGGTCTCCTTAGCACTACTAACGGCATCTAGCGGAGGAAAAATTCGGTCGTGTAATTCTGCAGTTTCTTATTGGGCGATCGAAATCTGTGGATAAATCCTTGGACATGGCTGAAATCATGTTCGGAATGGAGTTTTCACAAGTTTTTTACCTATTTATGGGAAATGTTGCAACCACGCGCTATATCTATTGTGCATGTTCTTATAGTATCGATTACCATTATTAGACTTCCAAGTTCCGGATAATTCAGGAAAAATGAGTGAATATATGGAAAGGATATGTTCCCCGCACGAATTTATAATTTATAGGAGATAATTCCATAAGCCGAGGACCATTATTTATTATATAGATGTACAGGATACATGTGTATACACGTAATTTTTCATATATATAGAGGAACTTTTTGTTGCTAATTGTTGCCACTTGCTTCTGGAAAAAAAGTTACGTAAACAATTTATGGAAAGAAAATCATGTACAATAATTTATGTATACAACTGGCAGCATAAAAAGTTCATCTATGTTTCCTCCAGTTTTGGACGTATACATGTACACCGTACAAGTATAAGCTGCTTTAGATAGGAATTTCTTGATTATTCTTAAAATGTATAAAAGTAGAAACAAAATAGTGTAAATGAAAAACGTTCCGCTATGTTTCCTCCAGTATGGAAGTAGCTTAGCCTATAGATTTCTTAAAATATGAAAGTATAAATTAGAAATGATTTTAGAACGTCGTTTAATATTGTTATAAAGCCGTTCAGTCAGCATCATTTGTTTATTTTTCATCAAAACTCGTGACACGAACGTGAAATCGGTAAAGGAAACAAACTACATGTATTTTCCTAAAACATTATAGGAAACAAACGAAACTCAGCAATTGAGCGTTTCCGAAACTATAGGCTAGAAACTTTTAAAGCTGACTATAATGCACGGTTCGTAAACTTGCATTCCAGCTATATACATGTATAGTCTCGGAAAGGAAACCAAGTTTAGTTTCTAGATCACTTCGGTGTTCCACCTCCATCGAGTGCAAATATATCCACTTCGTAGATACGCACGCCCACGGATCGATCAAAAGAGCTCGGAGTGTCTAAGTTCATACGAGCATCTCCGCAATGTCACGCGGTGACATTGCCAGTGCACCCCCCAAGTGCGAAAGTGCGAAGTAGAGGCGCGTGAATGACGTCACGAGGCAGCGTTTAGTTTTCGGGCATCTCGCTTTAGCCTCTACGGCCAGGGCGCCATCGTGGCGGGCCCTCTTAGGTTAGTTAGAGCTCGGCGGCGGCCATCACTCGCTACGTGGTTGGGAAGGCGTCGCACGCGCTGCTGTCTCGCCCCTCTACCCTTTAAAATTCCCCATCGCATATTCCCTATCTAACGTCGGCGACGTAATTGTAACGAGATTCGGGATAGGCTGCGCCGTCGTTTCATTATAGCTCTACCTGGCCGCCATGTTGCGCATATAATTTCGAAAACGGCAACGGGGGAGGATTGGGGGAAAATGGCAATTGAAAAAGTGGCTCGATCAATTCGCTACCATTTTTATTGCAGAAGAGATGGCATTTTGTCTACAAATAACACGACACCAACAATAGCATCGTTGCTCTCGTTCGCCGCGAGAGTTTCGCGAAGCGGAGGGATAGCAGGAAGGGGCCAACCAACCACACGTCAAAGAATCCGCATTGCACCACCACCGCCATTGCCAACTGCTCCTTGCTCGCTCGCCCGATTTCACATCCCCCCAAAAAAACAGACGCCTAGCACCGACACTCCACAAAGGCCGGCAAAAACGAGGAGCCATCTTTGATTCTTCAACCAGCAGTTTTAACCCTTTCCACCGTGAAAAACTCCAAAAATCCGAAATCTCGGCGCTCAGGTAAGCTCGACATCTTCTCCTCTTATCCTCTCCTCTCGGCTCTTCGCGCCAATGACGTACATGCCTATGCCTAGTTTTCAGTCGCTTTGGCTTTTTTGTTCACTTTTCTACATTCATTTTATAACAAAATTTTGGCGTGTAAAAATCAATCGATTTTACCAATTTTCGATGCCTGCATGGCATCTTTTGGAGTATGCCCAGCTTGCTTCGAAACCCTTTAGGGTCGTTTTCTCATCATTTTTAAAAAAATATATATTTTAACATTTCTGTCTGGCCTGTGAAAAACTGATGAAATTTTTTCCCAATTTTTAGTCGCTTTTCAATGTCCTTTATTTGTGTTTTGTTGAAACATCTGTATTGGCGAAGAGCGAATGCTATAAATAATTTTTTTTTGTTACCCAACATCGTAGCCAAATTTGCGCCTGATGTAGCATCGCGGTTGCACCGAAAATAACCTTTAATAATTATTATCTTTAAATTGTGTAATTGTTAATGTCGAGGCATGTATGTATGGTTTTTGGAAATTGTCCATTTTGGCACGGGTTATTTATTAGTCAGTTAATTTTTCATGGAAAATGATAAGGTTTCTTTGTTGCGCACGGTCGTTTGCACCGATCTTCTTTAAAGATTTATCAAAGTTTAAACTGGTTTTAATGCATTGAGTACGAAATGCATGGAATGATCGGTTGATACTTTTCCTGACCGGTTAATGTAATCGGAGTTGATTGTAAAGAAAAGATAAAACCGAGGTAAAAAAAATGAAAAAAACCTCATTTTCGCATCTCGAATGATATTCAGTAATGAGTTTTAAATTCCTACAAAATTCCCTACGTTTATATTTTGAGATTTGTTTAAATTTCATCGTTCATTGAATGAACATCCGAAAAATGTGAAATTTTAAAATTGAAAAACTTGAAAAATTCACTGGAAAAAAACAACAGCCGCCATTTTTCTGTATACGTTTTTTCAAAATGGCTTCCCCTCAATATACTTTTCTTTGAAAAAATGTTAGGCCTAAGCATTCCCCACGCGGTCGTTGAGCGAGCTTTTGTTTCTGGCAGAGGCGAGTTTCGACATTTTTGTCACAAAAAAGTCAGCTGCTTTTATTTCTGGCAATATCGTCGCTCGAGGCCTACATGAATTAACAATAAAATTTTTTTCTTTAAATTATTTAAGATAGCATCACAAAGACAAAAGGCGACATCATAAATTATGAGACCATCAAGTTGACAAAAAAACAAGCTTATCAAGCGTGTTCGGCTAGTTATAAGCTATTTAAATTTTGAGCGCGTATAATTGCAGGTTTTTATATAATTTCAAAAAAAAATCCCAGCCAAATATTCTTTGGTAAAGATTTTGGCGTCTGTTTTTCTTCGTCTAAATTGTCGTCCCCACGGTGCCCCGAAAACTGTCATCGTCCAGTACTTACTCGATTGTCGTTAGTTGGAAAGAGGGTGTAGTTGGAAAGAGGGTGGTCAAGAATGACATTTTCTGGACAATGTACTTAGGGAGCTGGTTTTGCTTTTCCCCTTGAAATCTAGGCCAAACGCATAGTAAATAACCGAATTTCTTCCCCGTGTCAAGTGTTTTTTTCCTATGGGGGTTTGTTGACGTCGTGCTGCCCTCTGTTGACAGCCATCTTTATTTCCCAAGGGGTCAGTTGCCCTACTTAACCTCGGGGTTAACTCTTACATTAGTCCTACGACGATTATGTAACAAAGCCAGAGCCACTAGTTTTGGTTTTAATTTTTTAAGATTTTAAAACCATAGATTGTACCAAAAACGAGTGCAATGCGTGCAATTACCCTCTTCATCCTAATCTTCAAAAGTTACCATATTTTTAAAACTAACCACACGATCAAAAACTAAGTTTTCCGAGTTTATTCTGAATTTAATGAAATATAAGATTTCCAGTCAGGCTGCATCCCTGCTATGCCAGTTTCCTATTGACTGACGTCACATCCGGTAATGGCGGATGTCTTCAAGTTCAAGATCCCCGCTGTTACTGAACATTTTTACAATTTCTCGTGACACTGACAACCCTCGCGAGCTTCTCTTGTATTTTTCATGATTATAGGGGCACTTTTGACTTAATCCTATTTGTTATTTTTGCAGGTCAAAGAAGAATCCTCGAAGTATCCTTTACTTATTGCGTATGAAACATCGCTAAAGTTAGTCCTAAAATATAGGAAATTGAAATTGATTATAAAGATGAGGCCCCTGACCCCAGGATATATGCAAAAAAAAAGTGTTCAAACCAGATGTGACATCGGCTTGGTTAGAAACGCAATGTATATAATAAACATGTAGGATTCTTTTCCCCAGTTTTTTCAAGCAATCTCTGAACTAATGACCTTTTAAAAGTCTGCCAAATGGGTAGGGACAAAACAGTCATTGTGGATCCCTCTCGCGACAAAAGTTTGAATCATTTCCAACCTAACTTTCAATGTAGTTAACATGTTTACAATTTTAAATGCTCGTTAATTCTTTGCAAAATCTTTTGAGTTGATGGCATCGAGTTAGTTATCACCTCATTAGTATACATAAGCTTAAATCTTAGAAAATTGTTATATGATAAGTTCACAAAAATTGCAACTCAAAAATCGGTTTTTTTAAAAAAATATTTTATTACGCGAAATGTTATACAACGGTGAGACCAACACGACGGAAGAAGATTCTTGTCTTTATTATGGAAGTACGACCGAAGAAGTTTGCAGCGCCATCTGTGAATCCATCGTTGAATATGTAAAACCCCCTGGACGTATACTGAATGTATCCTGAGCATACGTATTCCGGTATACCTTCAGTATACGTAACAGGAGGCCATACGTCATCGAGAGTAACAGCGCCATCTACATCCGGAATCTCGAGCAACGCAGCTTCATTAAACTGCATACGGCGAGCTTCGCAAGATGATTACTTCAACTCAAAATACATAATCGATGCATCTGAATATCTGAAAGATGAAATTTCACGATATATTTTCAGTGTCCTCATTGTTATTTCATTAAAATTAGCGGAGTTGGGATGTAGACAATCTGTGCTATTTTACTAGGGACATAAAGATCCATAAATATTATTTGTCCGTTTACAATGTATATGATGTACAGAGTTGTGTATTGATAACCATGTGTTTATTACCAATAAAAATTACTGCTATTAAAAATATACGTGTTTTTATTGAGCATGACGCTTTCCTTTTCATCTCAAGTTAATATATAAATATCCAAGGAGAATTTCAAGTCCATGCATTTGGAAATATTATGCTGAATTTAACTCCGACAATCCAAACATATATGCAGGATATTTGGATATAGTTTATTTGTACAATTGTACATCAAACCAAATGAACGTTAAGTATTAATTCTATAATTGCAGAGAAATATTTTGAAATGGGTGCATACTGCTTCTTGGCACCCAATACCTATATAACAAAGCATTTCGATTTACATAATCTTCAGGAAAACAACTATAATGCAAGCATCGAATCGAAATTTTGTAATACATAAAACTAAGCTAGCAACTTGATAAGCTGAAGCTACCTATACTATAGTCATTCGTATCCAAAACTTGAATCTGGCCACAAAGAATATATATAAAGTCAAAAAAATTATAAAAATGATTGTAACAAACATCAATTTTTTAAAATTACTCCATTGCAACAAATGCATGTATTTTTGTTGAAATGGTTTAATTTAAAAATCAGACTTCGTATCGTCTATGTTGTTAATGCAATCAACAGAACGGCTATACCATGATCTTGAAAAAACAATCAAGCGTTAATTAATAATCCAAAATTAAAGAGGGCGTTGTAGATCGTTGCAGTGTTCTGGGTTGCAGATGCCAAAAACGACAGCTTATAAGACCGTTAAACGGCTGTGCCATTGGCCTACAAAGGAAAAGTAGGCCTAGTCGAAGCATAAAAATGTTTACATTGACAACAACGAAGTGTTTACACGTAAACTAGCCGTACAATGGCTTAACTACCGTATGACGCAACTGAACCCCATATGTTAAATCAGTGAAAAATTCCCATAACTATTCGGTTAATGAATTCTGCCTACATAATGTCCCATTAGTGTCACGACAATGGCCCATTACGCGTAGCCTCGCGATCTAAGCAAACAATGCCCTCGCGTACAGAGCTGCGACGACGTCACCGCGCCTTACGTCACCCGAAGCGTAATGGCCGCCACCAGCGCGCATGCGCAGTGCGCGACGACCTTCGTAAACAACCGGGGAGGCGAAAGTTGGAAAGTTTTCAAAACTCCTTCTACTAGAAAAGTACAGGGTGGGTGCAAGACCTACGGAATTTAGGAAATATACATGTATACTACATTTGAAATTCAAAGAGGCAAATATATATTAAAAGTCCTGACAAAGACTGCAACTTACTCGGCCAACGGAATCGTCCACCAAAACGAAAGTAATTCATAGAATATCTCCGAAATGAAAAAGCCTCATGAAAATAGCGAAGTAACATACGAAGGCAACGCGCAAAAATTAGCAGAAATCCTCAAATTCGTGGGTAAAAAAAAGCCGTCACCGAGCATAGGTTAGCGAGCGACCAACCACCGAGCATCCACTGAGTTATAGTTGGGACCCAACGGTTAACGATTACCATAAGGGGATTGCCCTGCTTAATTCGGAGCGAAAAACCATTAAATTATATGATAAATAATAAGCCGGGCTAAGGGGGAAGTTCCCCTAAACGCCGAGTGGCCCTTTCGCATCGCCAGATGGCTCCGAGCCATGCCCATAGGCTCCAGAGACATAAATTGGGCACAAAGGCCCGCTCAGGGGAGGCGACTCCGCTGACCAATGACGGGACGTCCCGCGCGGGAATGGGTGGGCCGGGATGAAGCGCCACCGAGGGGGAGCGCCATTGGCCACTCCACGCAGACGCTCGTCAAATTTTTACGAGGAATTTAATAAGCCATATGTAGGCTACTAAAACGGCTATCGTGTATACATAAACACGTGCATCGACACTATATTACGAGCATTTACCAACGGTTTATACGCTACCACATTCCTAAGCCGCGAGGCTTATCAGATTGCCGGCTTCCGAACCAATATGGCTGACCAAAAACACGGAAGTGACGTCATGTCGGAAGAGAATTGAACGAAAAGATCACACTGACACTGCGGGTTATTCCGATTTGAGGGATTTTATAGCGCTGCAGCTTTATATATATTTTCTGATTTTTTTTACAACTGTTTACGACCTAATTTTGCCAACTGACCATCGTGTTGGTCATCTGCTTTGCCGCAAACTATTGCTTAAAATTTCACAGATATGGAAATTTCAGGCTATATATTTTCAGTTTTGGTTAGAAATTTCGGGCTATATATATTTTTCAATTTCAGCTGGAAATTTCAAGCTGGATGGCTCAATGATGGCTGGATTTTTCAATTTCGGCTAGAAATTTCTGGCCAATTTTCAATTTCAGCTTAAGAGTTCACGAACGGTGTCATGTAACAGATTCAAAATTAGTCTTTAATATCAGGTACATGTAAAGTCACGGCCGTGATGCATGAATTTCTATATATAAGTATACAATTGTTATATGTAGATCATCACCAAAGAGTTTTCTTAAACAATAATAATAATAAATCAAATCTCGAAATGGAAAATAATTCGATCTTATTTTTCTTATAATAATAACAAAATTGCAACATTTGATTTCGTATAATTTGCAGCCAATGATTTTTCGGAAACGCCTAAAATTGCCCGAAATTCGGCAACACATAGGCTATGCATTGCCTCCTATCAGCTTCCTGTATTTCACAATGATGGCTGCGTATACATTTTATTTCAATTATATTTTGTGTATTTTTTTCAACCAAAAAAAGAAGTACAGTAAAATGTTTTCCGCATTCTCACAATCTCACGCACAAAAAAAACAATTCCCACAATTTTTGAATACATGTATGTGTGAGAAAATAGAAAATTCTCTTTGATGACGGCCATCTTGGTACGGATTTACCCTTTGCTCAACACATGTCCATCGTCATTATTTATCACCCCTCTCTGTCTTTAATCCATCAATATATAGCGTCCTGTTTTATGTCCCCTTTCGCTGACTTTGTGCCGAAAAACGCACATGGCGATTTTTATTGCAAACACATTTGGTGGCACTCCTGCACCCGGGCCAAAATTAAGCCTTTCACATATAGTGGGGGTGGTGCGAAAGAGACCCCTCTATATACAAATGAAGAGGTCATTCACTGCTAAGTTGGCCCTGGAGTTACGTGTATGCATGCACTGTCAAAGAAATGTCACATATATAGTCTGGTATAATTAAACGAATATTGCGCGTCGTGTCCCTGCAGAGAGACTCCGTACAATTTACTGCGAGGTAAGTACTTTTACTTCGCACTCCAAGTCACACGAAAAGTTTAATGTCGTTCTTTTAGATGTTTTAAATTTCTCGAATGAACATACTTAAACAGCTTCGAGTGAAAATGAAGCGTGTTAAAACGTGTAAAAAATCTCCGGTGTCAATGACACGTGTGTTGCGTGATACAAACGTGTTAAAGCGAGCAGTAGAAAATATGGCTAAGATATATAGTCGTGTAAATTATACCGCAAAAAGTTCATGCTTATCTTTGAAATGAAACTTTCCATGAGAAACGAGTGCATGTGCATGCGTGGGATAAGATTTCAACATTTATTTACTCGAAATTCTGCTTTCTTTGATTTAAAACTTAAGTATTCTTAATGCTAAATATTGGATATAGCGTGTAACGGTTATACAGATACTGATGTGATGTATATAGTGAAACTGAGGTACGTTTCATAATTATATTAGTGGGTGATGGCAGCAGCGTCGATCCAAATAAGCTGAAAAGTATAGCTGATTAAAGCAGCATGTACACGATGCAAAAATGAAGCTATATCAAAACGTATAAATCAAACTGTCGTGACTATAGGCGCTGCAATTTCTGATAGGTCGTAGAGCTAACATTCGTTAGCGAATGGACCTTTTAATATTAATCGGAAATGAGATGAAACTTTTAATGCATTCGTGGAATTATTTATTCCTTCGGAGAAATGGGGAGCTCCATGCACGTAAGGAGGCTTAACACCGCTATACGTGCGATATGGGGCTAGGCCGAACGCTGCAAAAATTAATTCCCACATGACTTAAGCTAATATCCTGCTCTGCACAAACCTAGTTATTTTTATACCTCGCACGCACACGGACGAATGAAGAACCAACAGCTTTAATCGATACTTTCGTCCACGAGAGTGCGTGTTGGGATTGCATTCAACGTTTGAAGGTCGCTCGAAAACGTATACTTTTAATAAATATACATGAAATCTAAGTTACCAGGCTTTTTACGTTATAATAAAGCTGAAATAAATGATTAAATATATCTACTATTTTTCGAAATTTATATTATCTTTTTAAAAATTAGCAGCATCTTTCATCGTATACGACCATGTGGAATTGTTCTGAGTCCATCATGACCAGATTGCTTAGTCTGACGTAATTTGTATAATAATCCCCCCTGCCAAATGGAACTATATGTACTGACTGCAGGGTAAAGAATTGAATTGTAAGATATGCGAAATGAGGCATGTGTTCATCTACAATTATATGCATGTACGATATATGTATACACCTGTGCACTGTACATGTTGATTATATCATGTTTTCTGGTAAATGTAGTTCTTTTTGTTCTTGATCACAAAAATTTCGTGAAAAATAGACATTATCTACAGTATATAAATGTTTATTTCACGAACAGGCTTTAATTAGTACTTAAAATGTTTTCTGTTACCTAATATTGGGATACAATACAGTGTAAAGCGCAATTAATGGCGAATTCAGATGGTCAATCTGGTGTGCACTGGTGTACACCAGTGCATCGATTCTGCTCTCGTTCTATTCTAATGAGACTGGT
>JAQGAO010001381.1:0-24782 GCA_034697705.1 Ommatoiulus sabulosus
GTAAAAATGGAGTAGCTTCTCATAACGTTGTCGTTTAACGTGCATAGCTTTTTGGTGCACTGAATCTCTCTATTAACCGGACGTAACGATAACGTCATACATGTCAGGCATAACTTTTTTTTTCATACCAAGCAAATTCATTCTTGTATTTATAGTTTTTGAAGCATCATAGCAATGTGATATGAAAAGAAAAAACAAACAACATTGAATGAAAATTCTACATTGCTTTGACTTCAATTTTTGGGGGACATTTTTTTTTCATTTATTATTTTTTTTAATGCATAAACGAGGAAGGAGGGAAGAGAAGAATTAAAAGTTTAGTTGTAGTCAGTCGAAACCGGACTGAAGTGGACTCAGGGAGAGGGATTCAACCTTAAAAAATGGATGTCTAAGGCTGATAATTTAATTTTTTAATGATTAGGATTTCAAAATCGGTATCTAACAAGATATCTTCAGAATGCATTTTTCTAATGAAAAATGTTTACTAAAATTCATTTTGGAGCAAAATGTGTGGCTTGTAAATGCAGTAGGTTATATTTACTGTAAATGTATTACAAAATACAGGTATATATGGATTGGAACATTCAAAGTAATTCTAAATGCATCATATTTATCTCGATGTGTGGCCCACATTGAAATGCATATGGTAGTTCCAATGTATCCATACATTTATTTTCAAATACATTGACTGGAATATATTTTCAAAATGCATTACAATGTTCAAATGTGTACATATTTCCGAATGCATTGACTGGAATACATTTTCAAGATGCATTACAATGTTCAAATGTGCACATTTCCGAATGCATTGACTGGAATACATTTTCAAAATGCATTCCAATATGCAGGGACTGGAATACATTCCAAAGTGCATTTCAATATACATTGATTGGATACATTTCAATATGCATTGACTGTAGTATACATTTCAAAGTGCATTGACTGGAATGCATTTTTAAAGCGCATTTTAATAACTTAAAATGTATTTTTGAAATGCGTTATCCAGAATACATTTTAATAACGCAAAATGCACTTTTTTTTAAAAGTGTATTAGTGTTCCAATCTTTAAATACATGTACTTTCAAATGCATTTCTCTTTAATGAGTTCATGCCACCAAAAATGCATCGAGAAACTATTTCACCACAAATGAAATAAAACAACAATTGATTTTTCTAAAAAATTGTGCCTTCGAATACTGTACATGCTAAAAATTGAGCCTTCGAATACATGCATCTCTGGGCGTGAAATTTTTCGTTTTGCAATATTTTTCTCAAGAACTGTTCAGGAAATTTGTTTCTTGGGCCAACTTAATCAGCCAGAAAAAATTGGAGAAAAAAAATGAAACGAACTGAGCAGGAGGAAACTGGTGGGTGAGAATTTCTCCAAAAAAAAAATAAATAAAAAAAATAGACGCATGCACGTACATAATCAAAAGAAGAAAATAATACTGCGTTTGACCCTGAGACAGGAGTCACGGACTTATTCAAGCCCGGGGCCCAATGGCCATTTTGAATTTCCAGAAGAAGAAAAAAAATCGCCACACGCACTTATTAGATAGTGCGATGCTTGGAATTTTGAACAAAGTGCAGTTCTGCGAACTAATTCCGAAAATTATTCACGGGCTGTTGTTCTGCTCGAGCGGCACATGCGCAGTCCATCCAGCACTGTATAATTTGTTAATAGGTTCAGGAAGTCACCGACAAAAGCAGTAAAATGTGAAACTAAGAGGTGAAAGATGAAAGGCAAGGAGGGTGGGGGAGGCAACCATGAAGCACTGTTAATTTCGTATTTGGGGGAGGAATTGTTGACCTATTTATGACAGTCATAAACGAAATGTTTTGAGGAAAAAAAATGAAACAATTGCTTTTGTGTTTGCTTTCAAATTGATTTTAAACCTATTCTTCGAATTGGGTCAAACCTCGGTTTTTACCTGAAAACTGCTGCTAAATACCTTTTTCGTTCACAAAGTTATGCATTTCTTATGCTAATCTCCGATAATAAAATCTTTAATGCTTAGGTCTCATGCCGAGTACAGACCACGAACAGTTTCTTCAAACTGTTTCAAAAAATTTTTTTTCCAGGAAACGGATCTGATGAAACATTTCTGCTGGAAAGCACTGTTTCATAACACGTTTCCGCCACCCATCCAGTGCCGGTTCAGAACAAAAGAGAGAAAAAAATGTTCCCGGAAGATTCTGGTGGTGGCGCTTCTACCAAAAGAGCCAAATGGGTGTTTTAGTCCTCTTGTTTTTGACATTTAGTTTGGGTGCCTTTATGAAGACATTTTTGGTTGGACGTCGTCTGATTGTTTTCAATTGATAACAATTCAACAATTGATTTCAATTGATTTCAAAGATATTCGTCGAAATTGAATATATTTCGTGATTTTTTGTATATTTCAGTATTTTGCATTATGTGAGGAATAATAAACACTCGATTTTACATTCTGTTTTATGCTATTTCTGAAATATGATGCCTGTACTTGCTTGCATGATATAAAAAGATTTTACTATGACTCCAATAATTCAAAAATTCTGAAATATACAGTATACAAAAAATTAAAAAAATATAGTCAATTTCGACGAATATCTTTGAAAACAATGAAGTAGCAGACGACGTCCAATCAAAAATGTCTTCACACCGTCGCTTTTTATTTTGTTGGGAGTGAAAGATTCGTTGGGGCGGAAACAATGTTTTAACAGCAGATGGACAGAACCATGTTTCGTTGGTTATATAGGCCTACTTGGCACTGGAGGAAACAGGAAAAGTTCCTAATTGCTGCCATTTGTTTACATCAATTGTTTTAAATCAATTGCTTACACACATTGTTAACATAAGCCAATGTTTCCAGGAACAACTGGCAACACATTAGCAACAGAAACTTCCTCTACGTTGCCTCCAATGTGGACGTAGATTTAAGACTGGTTTGTTTCTGTTTCTTGACAATTTTTGCCGAAACATGTTTTGCAAACATTCGTGTCCACACCAACGAAACAATTTCACTCGCAACAAGATGGAGGGCATCATGCGCATAAGCAGGCGACGGCACCCAAACAAAACACTGGACACCGGTGTTTTTGCAACAAAATTAACTGTTTTCTGGAAAAAATTTTATGAAACTGTTCCAGAAACACTGATTCAAGTTTCTTAAAGGCCGTCACACACGAGGCAATTTATATCCCGAAACTTTGTTTCTAGATATATTATTGCATGATATTCCCCCGTGTGTTTGGAAAAATTTCCTTCGCAAATATATTTCCAGTATAGAAAATTATCCTAATCTGAGCAATTTATTTCTGGAAAGAAACTGACTTCATATGTTTTCCAGTCATGCGCAGAAGTTTCTTCCTGTGGGATAGTCAATCAGGAAAGACATACGTCATAGGATGGAAGAAAAGCAGTGTTCTCAATTACTTAAACCCAATTTCCCTTTCAAACAGTGCTGTCATCTACTATAGGGATATATTCTGAAAATATCGCTCCATGTGGGCAGCAGCAAGAAATTTGTTTCAGTTGAAATAACTTTTTCGCAATTTCCAGATATGACTTTCCTAGTGTGTTTCATCGATAAATCCGCTGCTATTTCAATGGCGCTGCGAATGTCTCTTTTGCATCGACACTGTGCCGTGCATTTGACATTCGACATTTGCAAAAAGACACTCTAGAAACCTAATAATAGCAAATGTGCTTTGCTATTTCAGTTTGCTCATTCGCCATAGGCCTATTTATTTTTATCTCCGAAATAGTCAACATGGATGATGATGATGATGATATATTTGCTTTCTTGCATCCAGATTCGCATTAAAAAAATGTGCCATGCGCCATGTTGAAGACATTCATAGTGCATGCCAAAATTGATGAAAAGATTTCCCTTGTTCCTTGATGTTTTTTCTAAGGATTTTCAATTGTTAAACGTTGTTCTTTGCGAACATTTTTATTAATGTTTACAAATTCTTCTTTGCAGAGAGGATCCCCACCTTGATCGCAAATACAAGATGCTACTCAGGAAAAAATCAAAGTCAGCGTCAAGGCGCAAGTAAAGCGAGGTGAGTAAAATTGTCCAGAATCAACATTTTTGTCACGAATTTAGTTTCGCAACTTTACCACCCAACTTCGTCATTGAAGCTTCAGAAGTGTCACAAGTCGAAAATTTTGTTTTGAGCTCAAGCAAGTTTTAAAATCGCATCCTCGCTTCAGAAGTGTCACAACTCGAAAATGTTGCGTTGAGCTACAGCAAGTCTTCAATTCGCATTCCCACTTCAGAAGTGTCACAACTCGAAAATCAGATTCCCGCTTCAGAAGTGTCACAACTCAAACATTTTGCTTTAAGTTAAAGCAAGTTTTAAAATAGTATCCAAGCTTCATAAGTGTCACAATTTAAACATTTTGCTTTGAGCTAAAGCAAGTTTTAAAATCGCGTCCCGCTTCAGAAGTGTCACAACTCTAAAATGTTGATTTGGATCTAAAGTTAAAATCATGTACATGTAAAGTGACACTACTGCCACTAAAACTTAGCCGAAACTATGTTAAGCTAAAATGTGTCGGTTTTTGTTCAAGATAGAACTCGTTTAACTTAAATTGACTTTTTACAGTCCTACAACGGAAACAGACACTTTTTGAGTTGTGTCCCTTCTGAAACTAAACATTGCATGCCACATCAAATCTTGCGCCCATTGGCGCTATTTGCCTAAAAGAGCGTTCATAAAACATATCTCGAGCACGTACTTGTAAAGTACACTCGCAGTTAATCCTCAGCATTATATTTATTTCTGGGTTTGCGTTATTTTTAGAAAATTCCACAGTTGTGCAGCTGCTGGAGGTCTGTATTTATCCATCGAGCTACGAGCTCGCATTAAACCGCATAAATCTGAACGTGAAAGTTGCCGGTCTTGATTTTGATCTAATGTTCCCTCAAAATTTGTTCAGTTTAAGGAGATGTGGATTTTCATTGATTTCAAATGCAAATTCAGTTTCTTTATCATTTAATCGGTTTGGTTATCAGTCCAATTAGGAACGGCTTTTCGACTATGTTCATTCGATAAGTTATTTGGGTTATCAAAAGGGCATCGGAAACGCACTTGTACATAAAGAGCAAAACATAAGAAATGTGCCGCGCTTGGCAGACAACAAGAATATTTAACAGTCATTCAAAGTACAAGGGCAGTAATGGAACAGTACTTGAAAACATAATATAAACTTGGATTTTTCATCAGTTAATTTTGATTTGGCTAACTGTTAATTTCCAGTCCAAGTACAAACAGTACTTGGATTTTTAATTAGTTAATTTGCAGTTCTTGCGTTGCATATCAAATACATTCACTTGCTGACTGTAGGGTATCTTTTTGAATTGAATTGAATTGAAGACAAAAGATCATGTTTTAGGCATCAACAGTAATATTCTTTGAGTACGCACTGTATAGGCCTACTAATTTAAACCAAGTACAATTCCCACAACACTATAATCTTGGATTTTTTAATTATTTAATGTTCTTGTTTGCATTTCAAGTATACATATTTTGCCATCTACAGTAATGTGCTTTAGTTGAGAACTATTTTAAGCAAAACACTGTTCCAATAAACAAACTTGATTTTTGGTCAGTTAATTTGCAGAAAGTACCAACTGTAGATAGAGTACATAGTTTGCCATCTAATATGCTTTACTTGGATTTTTAATTAGTTAATTTGCAGTTCTTGCGTTGCATATCAAATACATTTTTTGCTATGCGTCTGCTCGAGTAGAGTATACTTTTTAAGTATGTACACTTTCCACTACACTATAATCTTGGATTTTTTAATTAATGTTCTTGTTTGCACTTCAAGTACATCTTTTGCCACATACAGTAATATGTGCTTGAGTTGAGTACTTGTTTTAAGCAAAGCATTGTCCAAAAACATTATAAACTTAGATTTTTAATTAGTCAATGAACAGAGATTACAAACTGTTCATTGGTTGGTAATAGAGGTTTCAGGCGCAAAGTATAAACTAGATCAAGGCAAAAGAGAACTGTAGATAAAGACAAAAGATCGTGTACATCTTTTGCCATCTAATATGCCTCAGTTGAGTACTTTTTATACTAAGTACACCATAAACTTGTATTTTCCATCAATTAATTTACAGTTCTTGTGTTGCACATCAAATTGAAGCGATCCAATATGGACCGATTTCTAAATGGTAACCTCAATTCTGAGAGAAATGGTTCAAGAACTTGCTTTGGGATGCCCTGGAGCTAAGATCAGTTATCGGCTGTCAAACCATTTTGGACATCGCATGACGTTGCGTCACCCAGTTTTTGCCAAACTGGCTAAAGAATTCTCAAAGTGTTTTCAGGAATTTTAGCACCGATTGGTAGAACTGGTTTACTCGAAACGACCCGAGTCTTTTTTTCAGTTTGCAATAACTTTCATCTAGAATATATTGGACGTTAGGTGGCCGTTAAGGAACTCTCGTGTCATGGTTGCATGGAACACGTCTGCACTGGCCACCAAATTGTTATCACGCTTAACGAGACTGACGAGCAGGGTTGACATTAATTTCAATTGAAAAGTTAATATAATGCTCCAGGTTTTGCCGTGGAAGAAGCACGCTGATAATGTCCCATTTAGAAAGGAAAAGAAGAAAAAAAAAACCGCCAGAAAAAGTGGTTTTTCGAACAAGAAGCATGCAGCGCCGCCGTCGTTCACGCATGGCCTGTTGTGTCCGCAATGCTTTTCTGGTTCCATTCAATAGAAATTGTATCAAAAGACCCTCGAAAAATCCAGAGGCCCAAGCAGAACAACGTCACCACCTGGGAAATAGCAGCCTGACAGGTTTCCATAAACTCTCAACTTTCTTAAAAGTCTATAGAAAATTTGGAACAAATGGAAAAATGCTGCTTTCAATTCAATTTCTTTCAACGGTAGCTGGCCAATGGACGGTTTTTGAAGAAAGAAAAAAAAAAAAGAAAAATAGCCCGAAATTACGTTTTCTTCCAAACTGTGCAAGAAGCATTCACGGGAGGCTCTTTGACCACTCCAGAAGCTAATAATAAAATACAGGTATTTTTTCCAGTTTTGGGCTTCAGTTGCCACAGCAACCGTCCAAGCGGGCCTCAACTTGACCTCTCGTCATGGTCAGCGAGGTTAAAAAGCCCTTAGGCCCCTAAACAATTATTTCGCACTCTACAGCCGGCCTCACCTTATAATTTATTTTTGACTAGCACATTCTTCAGTTAGGCCCGCAAACTGAGTAGTTTTTGAGTTTTGGAAATTGGGCAAGCGCCATCTTGGAAGACGATTCGTTAGTTCCCCCTGATCCTAGTTAGTAATTAACTACCCGTTGTAAATTGCCCGTCACCCCTCCGATCTTAGCAAATCCCTGTAATTATTCAACAATAGGCGTTATTATTTCTAAAAGGTCCCGCCATGAGGGTGCGCTTCCTCCGGTAATCTGATTGCAAATTTGAAAAAACGGAACAAAGATGGCGTTGGCAATCGATTGGCATTTTTGGACTGTCATTATACGAGGAAATTGTTGAGAATTTATCTGATGCTGCATTTCCGAAGCACTCGTGCGAAACGCCACCTGGTTGCTGCAGATCTAATCGCCGTCAGGGAAAGTTTGGACCAAAAATGTGAACTCCATAAGGTAGAAAGAACGTGCGCTGACAATGGCATTTTCGGTGTTTGGATCCTGCTGCGGCCATTTGCCTTCCTTTTGAAACGAGTTTGGGTGTCATTGGCTTCGGTAGGTGTCGAATAGCCGAGCTTCAAAAATGCGACCCATAACGGCACTGAATTTGCAACAAAAAAATCTATTGTTTGGAAACTAGCTGTTTTGCCCAGATTGCGAGTCCTTGTGATGACGTTTCGGTTTTGAAGTGAGAATTAACGCAATTCCAACTTCTGAAGATGTCATTTTTTTTTAAAATTATACGTAACTGAAATATCACATTTGAAAATTGCAACTTCTGAAAGCGCCACAATTGCAACTACTGAAAATACCATACTTGAAAATTCCATCTTCTAAAGATAAGATTTTTTAAATTACATAATTGAAAAAACAACCATTATACATGTACATAACTGAGATATCACATTTGAAAATTGCAACTACTGAAATTACTATATTTGAAAATTCCATATTCTGAAGATATGGTTTTTTAAAATTGAAAAATGTCGTTTTTTTAAATACATAATTTAAAAATATATTTTTTTAAAATTACATAAGATTAGCTGAAATGCCAGTTTTAAAATTGCAACTACTGAAAATACAAAATTTTAAAATTGCAAAATTGATACATTTAAAAAAAATACATAAGTTGAAATGCCACGTTTTTAAATTGCAACTACTGAAAATACCATATTTTAAAATTCCATAATGAAAAATGTCATTTTTTAAACATATTACATAATAGAAAATATAGTTGCAATATCATTTTTTTAAGATTGCAAAATTGAAAAATATATTTGTAAGATTACATAATTTAAAATATCACATTTGAAAATTGCAACTTTAGAAAGTACCGTTTTTCCATCTGACATAATTGAAAAATATGATGTTTTTAATTATATAATTGAAAATGGTATTTTTTTCTTATGAGATTACATATCGGTAATTGAAAAAATGTCATTGAAAATTACAAGTTATGAAAATACCAAAGTAAATTTGGCCGTGCATAAACAAGGTCTAGCTAACAGCAGACAGAAGTGATTAATTTCAAATTGAAACTTAATTGTACTATAATCCAACCTACAAATATACGCAGTTTAAAATTCCCTAACCCAAAAGTTAATAAGAGCAGAATAGGGAAGTGTTGTGCCTGTTATTTTTCACCAGTTTGAACTACATGTAAATAAGTCCCGTTAGTTATTTTGTTTGCACATCCACAGTCGTTAAGCTTGATATTAACAAGAATTGTGACTGTCAGCTTGTTTATCAAATTCCGTGCCTGTGCAGGTACGGCCTGAAGACAGTGAGATGACATAGTCACGTGTTGATTAACGACAACAAAACTGTTGAAGTGTATAGAGGAACGTGAAACATCTCACGTACATGGCACAGTTTCACATTGGTGAAACTGAGTGACCCTTGTCTATAGGAGGGACTTGGCATCTGGACATTCCACTGAACAACAAGTCCCATATCAAATTCTAGATTAGTTCGCGAGTAAATAGGACACGCCAAACAAACTATACTCGATTTTTGGTCCTGCGTTTCTCACGACCTTCACCAAAGTTTAAAATTGCCAGAAGTTCGTTTTTTGAAATCGGAAAATGGTACTGAATAATTTAATGACCATTGGTCAAAACCACCATCATTTCCGCTCCGCGCAAAGTCTGGAGGCCCAAAAAAGGAGCACCACTACAAGTTGTTAACGCTGTTTGCACCCTTTTACCATTGTAAAGCTCACAATGAGTTATGTAAGAGTCAGAGGACATAGTTCTTGTATGATAATAGGTAAATGTGCCAAGGTATATAGTGCTGTTAGACAGGTGTGGCTCAAACCTCTGGATTGAAAAAAGGTCTGGACAATAATAGTTTAGACATCTTCAGCATGTGGACGCCATGTTTTGGCCAACAATTTGCATACTGAAAATACCTGGCGATGAATTTTAACGTGCATTTCCGATGAGCAACAGTGACACAACTCAAAAAGTTTCAGCTTTTGCATTGTTGCATCTTCAGATAAAACGACGCATGTTAGTTTACTATAATTTTTAGAAAGAAAAAAACTACAATGGAACATTAATAAAAAACATATGTAAAAAGATCATTTAAAAACCGATGCGTTTAGAATTACCTTGAATGTTCAAATCTGTAAATATTTTAAAACATTTAAATATATTTTGAACCTACAATACATGTATAGTACATGTAAATAAATGGCTTCAAGTGTATTTTAATAAAGTTTCATTAAAAAATACATATCTAAGGATATACTTCTCCCCCCTCCTCCTGAAATGTGCATCGATTGGAACACAAGTAATATTCATTTTAAAATACATTGACAAGAATACATTTTAATGACGCCAAATGTATTTTATAACGCGAATTGTATTTTAAAGTACTTGTACGTTTCAATAACGCAAAATGTATTTTCAAATACATTTTAATAAATCAAAACATATTTACAAATACATGTTATAAACGCAAAATTGTTTTAAAAACGCATTTTAAAATGCATTTTAATGACGCAAAATGAATTTTAAAATGCACTTTAATGACGCAAAATGGATTTTAAAATACTTTTACTAGAATGCAATGATAAAAATAGATTTTTATAATGCAGAATGTATTTTGGAATGCACAAATGTATTCCGTTCGATGCATTTCTTTTCAATGTGAAATACGGTATATATTTTAGATGTATATCATCCCAAAGAAACCCGTGAATTAGACAGTCAATATGGAATAACGCCAATTAAATTTGGCGTTTTCAAGATTTTGCAACTCGAGATCTGTATTCTGCACCAGATCACTGAAAAAAGTTGTACTTTTGATACAAATTCATAACTTGCTTTTGTTGAAATGAAACCATGCAATGTTCTATAAATATGCACAACGTATAATAATAATAATAAATAATAAATACATGTGTACATACAGTACATGTACTTATTACACTTAATCTCTTGTAATGTTGCATTGTTGCGAGATACAGTACATGCTCGTAGTTTTCTAAGCATTAATTTTGGCAGAATTAATATTCACGTTTCCGCTCCAAAGACGTTGGTCGGACATCTTTTAAATTGCGCACAACCAATTTAACAAAAAGTGCTATTAGGCCTATACAGACTATATAAAGTAAGAGTTGATATTTCATATAATCTCTTGAAGAGAGACGAACAAATAGCGCCACCTAGGAATAAGCACATTTCCGATTGCATCATATTCCGGCGTAATTAATGCGCCAGAAAGGCGATCAATTTGCACAGTTTTAGTCGAGATTATTCGATTAAATCTAAAGAAAACTGCTGCGCGTTTATCGATGACGTCATTGATTAGGTCCGTGACGTCAAGCGTGCGTGGCTCACGGAAAATTTCCCATTTGCACCGTTATCGATTCGACGCTGGCGTTGCGAAACTGCGAATGCTTGAATTATACGCGACAGAAATGTTGAGCAGAAAACATGCGAAACTGCCAAATTGTCTATAGCTTTGTTTTAGCAACAAAAATTGCCGAATTTGGTCTTGTTGTCATCGTCCTAGGCGACTGTCCTTAAGTTTTTGTGGACATCGTCCTATAGGCGCACTGTCAGACGCCTTTCTTGAGTTTTGGAAATAGACAATGATGAATGTTATTGATCGACTTTAATATTATGTTTATGCAAATGAGGCTGCATGCGCGCATACAGAAAAACAGCATCAAATGTCCTTTTCAGAATTAGCTTATGAAATATTCTAAAAAAATAAATATTTTTTTACATTTAACGGAAGTAGATTTAACTGTAGAAAAAAATAATTTCACAATTTCATCAATTTAGAATTTCCTAATCTAGGACGTGTCAATCTTAAACGAATTTGAAATTTCATTTTTACCTGATGTTTCCCATATTGATCCATAGATGGCGCGTCGTTAAACTCACGTTTTAAAACGAATGTGTCACTGTGAAAATTTAGAAATTGGGAATTTAGCGTTTTTTATCTAGAAAATAAGCGCACAAATATAAAGATGTTTCATTTTATTCCTAAAACTACCTTCGACAAATTGCAACGGATTCATTAAATAATAGAACAATTATTTGACACAGTATCGTTTCAAAGAAGGATTTTCAGATTTTTTGGTTGAAAATAATTGTAGCATTTAAATTAGTGATGCAATTTGATTGTAGCCGGATATGATTGATCCCTAGATGGCGCATTTTTAAAATCCAGTGATTTTCTAATTTAAAATACTTTTGGCCTTTAAATTAGTGCAGGTATTAATCCCTAGATGGCGCGTTTTTAAATTCAAAGTGATTTTCTAATTTAAAATAATTTTGGCATTTAAATTAGTGCTGATATTTGATTTTAGCCGGATAGGATTGATCCCAAGAAGGCGCGTTTTTAAAATCCAGTGATTTTCTACAAGGTAATTTATAATAACCTTAGCATTTAAAATTAATGCTAAAATGTAATTTCAAATTAACGTGAAGCTAACATTTCCTAGTTATTTACATGTACCTTCGTCATCTACAATGCGCAATTGAACAAAATTTATTGAAAATATTTAATTTTGTGTTTAAAACTTATCTTCGAAAAACGTCCATAGAATGTCTGCTAACTTTACGAGCATTGAAGCCAAGGTATATTGCATAATGCCGATATAATTGGAGATTAACCAAATATGGGCCGATTTGTATTTTTTTTTCCCTGAAGCCAGTAAAAATAGGTTTAACCAGCACTTCACTGTCCAAAGTCTAGGACAGAGAAAAGTCGGTATTTCGGCCATAGTTTAGTTATTAGGCCAGGTCTTTTCACCTCTGTTCGTGCCTCTGTGCTCACGAGCAACGAAATCTGCATTTGAAAAGAGTCTGGGTCTACAAAGTACATAAGGCTTCTCCTTTCACATGAAGTCAGGAGGGACCAATGAGCACGCAGGCGAGTAGATAGAAGGGGGCGCTGGCCGCTTTCACGGGGGACAGTACGTCTAAGTCTAGGAAAAATGCCATTTATTCGCCAACGTGGACCAGTTTCCAGTTTGAATTTTTCGTTGTGTTCTGCATGGGGTCCTTTGTTGTCCATCATCTCGTCTGCTGAGCCTCCTTGAAAAGGTGAGAATCGGGATGTTTCCAACCAATAAGAACGCGACATTGGCAGACAGCCATTCATAATCGAAGTGATTCATGGGACCTAGGCGAACAAGAAAATGCCATATTTGGCAGAGGGGAGAAAAACGGGGCAGTCCATAAACACCTCAGACTCCAAAGGGGTTTTTTGTAAACCACAAAAAAACAGTTCTGCAACAGCATTGACAACTCAAGTTAAAAAACAAAACAGTTTGCATCTGTATCAGACCTAATTTCGTATGCTCATAACGTTTTGAAATTGTTCGAAGGTACAAGTACTTCCATTAAAAAAAAAGTTGTCTCACTCCATTATGTTTGTAACCAAAAGGAGGCGATAAAAACGTCTGGCCCGGGTAAAGGGTAAACCCTAAACATTATCATTATCACGGAGGAATGCTAATATTGACCGGGTAAAAAAACAGATACCGCTTCTAGATAAACTTGGAACGGTAACACTTTTTTTGTTGTTGTCCTGGTCGCAATTTTTTTTTGTCATTGTCCAATTATCTTTGCGAAAGAAAACTGATTTAAGATTCACGATTGCTGAATTGTGACGCTTCGGAAGCGACACAACTCACAAATTGTCAAATCTCCGGTTTTTGGACTGTGTTACATCAAACGAACTAAGCTTTACATGCAGCGAAAACAACACATCTTTAGTTAACCTTAGTTTCGGTTAATGGCCACATGGCACCTCCCTTCACCATGGATCGATCATTCAATGCTTTTTTAAATCTTGCGTTATCTGAAGATGTAACATTTTGAGTTGTGTCACTTTTGAACTTGTCCTTTACTTTTACAAAGGAAATGTATGACTGATATTTACGGAAAAAATAACAATGTTATTTAGGGCACTTGTCCTAAACTCTTCTACCTCCCTTATAATAACGAACTTCAACCAATCTTAATTTGCATTGAATTAATTGAATGTTTGTTTTAACGGATGCATTAGCGGGAATGGATGTACTGTAATCTAAACCACTACCTTAATTAAGACATCTAAATAGATATTCATGAACTAAATGCAGATGTGGAATTTGACAAATCCAATTCCTGCCAGACCATACAAAGAACAATGTATAGTGAATTAAAAACTGTCCTATTCTTAAGATTTCCGTTCATTCCTCAGCTTTAGTGATAAGATGAAATGAGCCCTCAAAAGGGTGAATTTCACGTACGTTTTTCGTAAATGTAGAGCTTTTACAGAAAGAAAAAACATGTATTTTTTTTGTTGGTTTTTTTGTTTGTTGAAAAAAGCCTGTTGTAGGCCTTCTGTGTGACATTTTAAATGGAAAATCTTATGAGCATTGTGAAAAACAAAGGCATTAAATGTAAAAATATAACCGTGACTTCATTGCACCCAGATATTAGGCATGACTAAAGCCGCGCATATTGACGTAGGCCTACATGTACATGAAATGGAACATTTTAAAATAACTTCGAGGACCATTGTTATACCATAAAGTCCATAAATTTTCGATTTAAAAAATTGCCGGAATCCAAAAAAATGTCATCTCGGGATCATGCAAAAATGTGAAATCCACAATTCCTAGTAACAATACTCACCATCGTTTACCATCTTGCATTTTAAGCCTAAAACTTCTTTCGGTATAGATTTGTCGGAACTGCCAACTCATTCGGCATCTGAAGACCAATTTTGATGTTTGATAAAAATGAAATTTTTACTTGTATTTAATTATGTACTAAATGTGATAATTAATTGTTTACGTTTTAAGCATATTTATTAATCGTAGCATATTTTATAAAATCGGGTATGTTCAGACCCATGTTAGTTTATCAACGTTTGAAAAATATCTTGGGTGTTCTAGCAGGTGACCCCCAGACCTGGAAAACCAGGAAAATTGGAAATGTCTGGACAAGTCAGGGAAGAACAACGTATTTTTAAAAAAATGTTGTAAAAACATAATGTTGTCACAATCCAAAATTTATGCTTCTACATGGTTAGCTCGGGGCCCATCTACAAACTTTAAAATTTCCCTAGTATAATTTTGCAAAATGTTCAATAATTTCATAGTACAAATTTGAAAAACTTTTCCGAATATAAACTTGTAAAATTTTCAAATCTTCTCATGCTAATTTTGTACAATCTTTCAATTTCAAAATAAACCTCAGTACATTTTGAAAAAATATTGAATATTCTCCTGGATCTATTTTGTAAAATCCCGGATAACATTGGCATATGCCAATTTTGACATTGTCACTGGTCAGGGAAATTTGTTTAAAAACCTGGAAAATTCAGGGAAGTTGAATATGAAATTTCCGGGAAAACCCTGCCTAAGGTTAATGAAACTTTTGCCGATATTTAAAAAATTCGCCGGAAATTATTGATTAATTTAAAATTGACTATAGCGGGAAATTTACATATGTGAAACTCACAATTCCTACTTACTGTATTTACCTTCGTTGGTCGCACAAACACATTTTTGGTGTAAATTAAAATATTTCAATTTGTACCCAAGCAGGGTACCCCCAGACCTGGAAAAGTCAGGGAAGAATGGCATATTTTAAAAAAGTCAGGGAAATTCAACATAGTCATGTTGTTGCGATTCAAAATTAATGCTTCTAAATGGTTAGCTGAGGGCCCATTTCCCCGAGTAGAAATTTAAAATGTTCCACGTTGTCCGAGTATAAAATTGCAAAACTTTCTACATTTTCCTAATACGAAATTGTCAAATTTTAAAAAAAAAGTTATTGCAAATTTTGTTTTAATTTCTTAAAATTTTCTGTGATAATTTTCAAAACTGTCGTTAGTAAATTTTGCAAAATATTTTCCTTAGTCGATTTTGCAAAACACGTCAATTTTTGACATTGTCATTAGTCAGGGAATTTTTTTTAAGACCTGGAAAAGTTAGGGAAGTTAAAAATGAAATTTCTGGGGTAATTAACCTTGCCAAGACTTATTCTTCCCATAGAGAATGTACAGTCGTTATTAAATATTACGTCCGGAAGAACTTCTCCCCGAGAAAGTGGTGACTAAAACAGCGCTACATTTCCCCCAAATTCCCCCCCAGTTCTCGCTTATTGAAAGTTAGGTGAATTTGATGGAGCCACGCCAATGGGGTCGCTAGCGTCGCGCGCCCCGAAGCGCCATCGTGACATTGAGCGGAACCACAGCCAGTGCCTAGCGCCTCCTCTTTTAATTCACTCGTACGAAGAACCCTTTTCTGTAAATCACCTGAGAACGAACGAAAAAAGCCCACTGGCCTACTAACCCGCTTGCTAAGGAAGCTGAAAATCGAAAAAAAAGGGGGAAATAGAGGAAAACATAGGCAGCTGTAGGGATGATGAGTGAGCGAAGGGGAAAAATGGATAAGAGTGATATTAGGGGGAGTGATGAAGATGATGTCGGAGCGTTTAGCAAAAAAAAAGAAACAACAATGCTCTCGAGTACGCCATCTACGGCGTTTTCTACGCGCTCGTAAATGTTGGCAAAAAGAAAATGGGATTCGGAAATCAATGGACGATCGATTGCAAATTCCGAGTCGAATTTGGCATCGAGCGGCGTGGCAGGAACGTACGACATCGAAACGAACGCCAGGTGGCGGCCATTTCCCCCAATTTGAAACGGGGAAGGGGGGGGGGGGGCAACATCTGCCCAAATGGCTTCACACTTTTGGCTAAATTACAACTTTTCTACCCTCGTGATTTACATTCATCGCGTATGGAATCTATCCAGGTGCGCGCGAGTAACACCACCTATTTGATGGTCGCCAACGTCACGTTTCGACTTTTTCCGTTTTTTTCTTTTTCTTTCCTGACAGAATGCAATTACGAACGAAATGGCTTTGTTGGAAGTTGTGTCGTTTTCAACGTTTGCTAATGTATAACGTCGCTTGTGTGATATGATAGTCGCGAAAATCACGTTTTGACGTCTTTCACCGACTTGACCGTTTGAAGTTTCAGATGTCCCAAAAATGGGATGTTTCCAATGAATGACGTAATTTATCACAATTATGACTGTGCAATTCGTACAAATTATGACGATGACGTCATCGCAGTAAATGATCACGTCATTTTTTATGAGGTTATGTCGGTTTTGCCGTTTTCTAAACCAAGTGTTTCACAGTCGAAAACTTCACGTTTCGAATTTTTCGTTATTTCATCCTGACAGAATGCAAGTACGAACAAAATGGCTTTGTTGGAAGTTGTGTCGTTTTTGACGTTTGCTAACGCCAACTATAGTTGACAGTCGAAAACATAACGTTTCGACTTTTTCGTTACAGAATAACGAAGTTTTGTGGAGGAAATAATGTATACTCCAACCAATGGACCATTTAATTGTTATTTCGGGGAAATGAAAATAAAAGAATTAAAAAATAACGATATCCGGATACAGAATCTGATACATGTCAAGTCTTGGGGTGGTGCCCTTCCCATTTGCCAAATGTACAAATTCGTTCGATTTTTCTGCGCCATCTATTGGGCAAGTCTTACAGGCGGAGTCCACTTTAATAGTTCCAATGCATTTCTTGGACCCATCATTAAAATAGTAAAAATACTTATCTTTGGAATAAATTCCTGAATATTTTTTATGAGATGTTCTACGACCACAAATTTTTAGTCTTTCAAACTACAGTATGTTCAAATGCTAAACGCAAAAAAAAAAAAAATACATTTCTTGAAGTATGTTTTAATTTCATCATCTGTGCGCACTACGTATTCTATGACTTTGAAACACGACTATTACTAATAACTGCTAAAAAGTACGGCATACAAGTTGTTTAGAAATAAAGATGAGTCAGTTTTCACAACTGCATGTTTACTCCATATGGATCCCTTGTTAGAATTTTATAAAAGTGCCTCAAAAAGTGTATTCCGAAAATTCGAAGTTTCATGCTTGGAACATATTTGTGACTAAGTCATAAAATTTGAAAACATTTAAAAAAAATATATACTGCATATACATATACAAATACTGATTTATAAATGGCACAGGTAGAAATAGGGGTAAAGCTCGATCGAATTAAGTAAATAGCTAATCGAGTCATTTGCACACAACGAATCGATGCCAATTTAGGGCTGTTATGGCATTTCCCACAATTTAGCACTTCGCCCAATTTTGCGACTTACTTTAATCAAGGGTAAGGCACCCGGGCCTCATTTGCATCTAGTTAAAACGTGGAGCCGAAAGCCCCGAAAATTGAAAAGTATTTATGGGCCACTGGGGTAATTGATAAGCCTCCTGTTGGTGGTTTCTCGACACGTTTTCCAGAGCGACACCATCGATTGGAGGGCCCGTTTAAGGCAAGCTTTTATATAAAATGCAAATTCTCTTCGTGCAATTAAAATTGTAAAACCCACTTCGACGAAATGAAAAATCGAAGTATTGATCGGGAATTTCGGTGCGTGCTGCGTGGCGTTACCGTTTTGCTCCAGGCGGCGAAGATCTGCACCATTCATGGTTGAATTAAGTGGTGCATTTTGCACAGAAAATGGGAGTTTACCTGCATGGACATGTATATGTGACAGACCTGCATGTACTCATTAAATCTATTGGATGAGAGGCATAATAAAAATGTCCGATGCATAATGATCGAAATCGAAAGCGTTGTTGCGGAGCATGCTGTCCAGTCATCATTAGTTTATACCAAACCTTCTGGTCATACTGCCCTTTGTCATGTAAACAAATAAGCCCGGTAATTTGTGTATTTCATATTCCAGATGGAGGCTGAACAATAGCTTTAATTTTACCGAGTATTTGAGCATACGAGTCACATGTGTTTTCTGGCGTCATCGCATGTGGCGTAACATTCCAAAATTTTCTGATGGAATCCATTGGAAGATAATTGAAAAAATATGTGTTGTTTACACCTACATGTACGTCCATATTAGAGGAAATACATGTACATGTACAAGTTTTATGTTTCTGTAAACAAACTTATATGCACTGTATGTTATAAGTAAGCTACGTCCACACTGGAGGAATTTTTTGAAGGAACCTAACTTTTTGTTGCTAATTGCTGCAAGTTGTTTCCATAAATTGTTTCATGTAAATATTTAATTAAATTTATGTTTCCAGGAACAACTGACAAATCGTAGAAAGCGAAAGATTCCCTATACGTACATGTATTTCCTCCAGTGTAGACGTGTATATACAGTATATATCTCTTAAGGATTGTTTAATGTGTTGTTTCAGAGCAGACATCAGTTTACCAAACCGTCTGGTCATATTGCCTTTCGTAGTTTGTAAATAGCTTGGTAACTAGCTGTGCATTTCATGTCCCAAATGGAGCTTATATTCTATAAACATAGCGCAACATTCCCAGTTTTCCATTGAAATCTGTTGGATGCGAATTGAAAATGGGGGAAACAATGGGTTTCGGAGCAAACAGTGTACCAAACCATCTGGTCATACAGACTTTCGTAGTTTAATTGTAAATAGCTTGGTAACTGTGTATTTCATGTCCCAAATGGAGTTTATAATTGATAAACGTGGTGCAACATTCCCAATTATTTTTTGGAATTTATTGGATGAGATTTGGATGATGGAAATTTGTCAGTTTGAAAATGACGCGTTTCAGAGTATCGGATCCCCAAACCATCTGGTCATACTGCCTTTCGTAGTTATGCAAATAGCTCGATAACTGCATTGCATGCCCTAAATGGATGTGGTACTCAATAGCTCAAATTTTGAGTGAACATTTGATGTTGCACGTCACACATGTTTAAAGGTACACAACATCACACGTGGCGCAACATTCCGAATTTGCACAATTTTCCGAGGCGATAGAAATGCGCTTTCTGAACAAGCTCGAGCGCGATTAATGACGTCATTCGTTTGCACAATGTCATTGAACGTGGGAAATTTAGCCTCTTGTCAAGGCGTCAAAATTCCCATTCAAAAGCGCACCGCAGATGGGGCTTTTGCCCCAACCCCATCGGTGTTGCGCTGCCGGCAGCGCCATCTCGTGGCGCATTTGCATATGCAGACCGCGGTTCTCGGGCGCATCCCGGCCCGTTTCAGGCTCCCAATCGATATATCGATATACTATTAAAAAGGGGGGTCCTTTTATATACGCGCCTCAATATTTTCCCCAATGGAGGCAGCACTTAATACCGGGTTCGCTTTCCTAGAAATCTAATCGTAAAAAAGGTTAATGGCGCTTCCAAGAAATCTGTCATACATATTTGAAAAGGGCACCGAAAAGGCCCCGTATAAATAGAAAAGGACATTTTAACGCACACCTCAATAAATGTTTATTATTTTTCGGTCGGATTTTCGTCTTACGCGCGCGCGGGGAAAAAAGATTAAAACAAACTTTGAAAATTGGACGCTTTACATAGCTTCTGAAGCAGGAGCGCCGTTTAATAGCACTCCTGCTTCAGAAGCGACAACTCGAAAATCTGCAATTTCCGGTTTTAAGATGATAGTAAGTCAAGCTCGATGAGCTCTGTGTATTCGGTTAAAACGACCGAAGCTTAGGTTACCATAGTTTAGGCTAAATGAGCCCATTTAATGATCATTCAATGGTCAATATTGTATTATGCATTAACTTGCTTTATCTTAAAATGGACATTTTGGGTTTTTGAGTTGTGACAATTCTGAATTATCAGAATTATTTTAATAACGTCGTCCTTGGCGTTGTGAATTTTTATTTTCCAAGTTTGTTATATTCAATGGTCAATATTTGATCTTGCATTAACTTGTTTTATCCCAAAATGCATTTTTTTATTTGTGACACTTCAGAATTATCTTAAGTATATAATCGGGGGTTACAAGTATTTCCAAACGTTGTATTTGTCGTTTTCGAATTTTTGTATTCGACAACGGACAACAGCGAAAGTTGGGGGAGTGGATTGACCTGAAGTGGTCAATGGCTCAAAAGAGACCATGCTCCCGGAGTGGTTATAGCGTGTTGGCGCAAGAACAAATTGGTTAAATTCTAACCAACTTTAAACTGACCAATGGTTACTTTGCATCCGTGCCAAAACAGTTTCGTCATATTTTTTCACCGAAAGACGGAGGGGGGGGGGGTCGTGGTAAAGCTATAATTGTGGTCAAGAGCGAAACTGACAGTGCAGTTCTGAACACCTGAAGTGGTCAATGGCTCAAAAGTGACCATGAATGGGGAGTCCCGGAGTGGTCAGTTTGTCCACGAGAATATCCTTGTTATAGATTTTGTTCAAGATTCGGACCATCTTTTTCTAATACTCCCCAGAACATCACAATTTTTACAACGTTCGTCCTTGTCGTTTTGAATTTTGGTTTTCTACAGTGGTCAAGAACGCTTATTCTACAATGGTCAAGAACGAAACGGCCGTTCACCTGAAGTGGTCAATGGCTGAAAAGTGACCGCGCACGCAGAGTGGTCAGCGTGTTTGCTCGAATATTGTTGTCGGAAGAGAGAGTGGTGGGGGTCCTGGTCAAGCGCCAGGTCTATTTTTAGATCGGCCAACAATGCTGGGGGAGAAAGTGGGACTGACCAATTCGAAGGTTGCGACCAAGTTCGAAACGGACCCAATATTAGGGGGGAGGAGTCGGAACTTCCAAATCCGCGCTTTTTTCCGTACGGTAGGCCCCAAAGTTTTATTCGAAATTTTAATAATGCAACGACGTTATTAGATTTCTAAGTGGACAATAAAAAGCAGCGTGTAAAATGGCGGCCTTTAAATACGAAAGCCAGATTAAAACAGGGCACAATGTAGCCTAGGACTCCATTCAAATGAGGGGGAGGGGTGGGGTGGGGGGGAGAGGGTAGAGCGCGAGAAAACGACCGAACTTTTACGACTTTGGGTTTTATATGCACGATGGATGATAAAGAATAATGAGCTAGCTCTACTTTTACTACAACCATGGATCCATGGATACTACATATATTACACTAACCCAGTGAAAGGCAAATACGTCCCGGCAAGAAATCCATCGCAACAAAGCCCACCATATTTACGAGATTAGGAATGGGAAGTAGCGTCGCCATCGAAACCCAGAAATCTGTTGTTTCAAATTGTCCAAACGAGTGAAATCCAAGCGTAGAGGGCGCTGGAAATGCCCCCCCCCCCCTTTTTTCATTAACAGGGAAGTCAGGGAAAAAATCGTGGTCAGGGAAGTCATGGAAATGTCAAGGAAATTTATGAGTGGTCAGGGAAATTTTCCCAAATAAAACCAAAATGCTATTCCTGCACTCAGTCTGCTAGCAGCTCCAATCCCAATCCTCTTCAATCCACCCTAGAATTCCCCAGCTAGACTTGTAACAAAATGTAGTGTTTTGCCAAGCTTCTCATTGCAATTGTTGTTTTTTTTCATTATGACAAAAAAATTGATATGGATTAACGAGTAAGTTTTGGTCAGGGAATTTCGGATTTTAGTCAGGGAAAAGTCAGGGAAATTAAAAATTGTGTGGCCACCCCAGATTACTTTTTTTATTATTGAGTTGTGCCGTCAGTTTTTACGTAGACAAATGGTTTTAGTTCGTTAATTGATGCAAAATTTGATGAATCAATGCGTTGGAAGGAGTTGAAAACCAACCCGAATTGTCGCCTTATTGGGGAAAGGGGGGGGGGGGAGTTCAAAGCGGAGTCAAATTGCGAGCGTTGGTCTTGGGCAAGTGAAATTCATACGACTTTAGGCAGGGCTCCCCCAGACCTGAAAAACTTGGAACAGTCAGGGAACTTGAAAATGTCAGGGAAGTATGACTTATTTTGAAAAAATCAGGGAAATTCGACGTATTCATGTTGTCACAATCCAAAATTTATGTTTCCGAGTGGTTTGATTAGCTCAGGTCCCGTTTGAAAAAAAATTGCAACAGTTTTGGAGGACAAATTTGCAAAAATTTCAAACTTTGCGTAATATAAATTTGCAAAATTTTCTACATTTCCCGAATACAAACTTGGCAAATTATTTCATGATAATCTTGCAAAGTTTTCTTTTAATTTTTAATTAATTTTTTTCAAAATTGTCATTCGTATATGTTTTGCAAAATACTAAATATTGTCCTGTGTGGATTTTGAAAAATTGTGGATAACATTGGCATATGTTAATTTTGACATTGTCATTGGTCAGGGACATTTGTTTAAAAACCTGGAAAAGTCAGGGAAATTCAAAATGAAATTTCCGGGGGACCCTGGTAGGTTTAATTCATATTTTCTGAATGAAATTGATACGATGGCACGCTCGTACGTTCAATTCATATTTTCCGAATGATGTAATCATGATGCGCATTCGATTTTCATAAGTGCCCCTGAATATTTTACTAATCGGACCTTTCTGAAACTGAAATAACTTGTGGCAGGCAATTAATCATACCACAAATGTGTAAATAAACCTTGAAGTGATAGACCTTTCTTAAAAAGTTTTAGTATTTTGAGTATTAGGTTTGGAATGTCAATATTAAGCGAACTGTACACGCTCATTAAGAATTGAAGCATGCACGTTTAACGTCATCGCCTCCAAAAATGTTGCATCATTCTTTCATTATATTTCAACCGTACACGATCATTTAAAATTACTATTTCTGCTTAGAAACGCGTATCTGGGTACAGTAATGTCGACTTTTCGCAATCAAACTGCGCATGCTCGCTCACGTCGTGGCGCAAATTGGAAATACGAGTCAGGAATGCGGGTCGCGCGAAATTTAAATAAGAGTTGTCCATGGGGGAAGCCTACATGGTCAATACTAATGACAGAATTAATGATGCGCGCAACCTTAAAAGTCGTTGCTAATTTGTGGTATCCACGACCACGCGCCTGTAATGATACCAATTCCGGATTTTCATCATTACTGGCCATCCTTCAACTCTCAGGAGGTCATGGCAGTATTACTGAACGTGTACAGTTAGTTTTGGGAATACTGCAGAAAAGTTCTTACATCTCACAAATGATACTTAAATCTGCCAGGAGAATTATTTAATGATCCCATTATACAATACAGTATTATACTAGTAAATGTGCTAAATAGTTGAAATGTATCAAAAAATTGATTAAAAAATACTAAATTTAGTTCAAGGCTCGCATATTGAAACACGTTTGCATTATGAATTAAAAGCGGAATTTGTCCGTTTCAGAGTTCCGACAAGTGTCTGGCACCAAATGAAATGAATGAAATTATACGCTTTGGAATGTTCAAACATTCCGTTGGCACAGCACTGAGCTCACTGTTAGGTAAGAATGAACATATACAAATAAATAAGGAATAGTTATTTTTTCATAGCCATAGTCGTGGTGTTAATTAAGTTACTTTGCATAACATAAAGCAGTAACATTTTTGTGCCATTTAAAGCACTCGAATTAGTCTGAACATTTCGGACCAGATTTCTTATCACATTCCATACCTCTAAAATGTTATTGCAGTTAATTTGCAGTGGTTTCTAAAAACGCGCCAATAAAGACTTTACAAATATTGAGCCAATGCTAATTGTTGCTTCCAACGATTATAATAAAATGACTGAGCAAAAAACGGAAAACAAAAAAACAAACCGTGACGTCATTTGTGGTAAAATCCAGAGCCATCGTACGATGTCCATTGTTTTAACTTCGTTTGCAGCCATTTTCTATAAAAAAAAAACGTTAAAAATCACTATAGATTGCTAAGTTGTACAATTTGTATTGGTCATCCTGTATGAGATAATGGGGAATTTGCGTACATGTACAGTATAATCAGAAATGAAACTGGTCATCACGGTAAATTTATCCATATTTAGTAGAAAAAAAACATCAGCTTACTGAAATAGCAGTTTCCAATCAAATTTACACTGAAAATATTTTACGAACAAAGCATCGTCACTATCCTGTAGCACTTGCCCGTATGACCTCATGGCCATACTGAATCATGGGAAATTTTTATGATATCGAGACGCCGCTCCTATAGCGACCTCTGGCGCATGTTGAGGAGTTTTGAGAAAACGTACCTAGGATCTTTGAACGTACACTGTGTGTGAAGTCACCATGCAGTCTGGTAGGATTTTAAGTTAACTTCAGTTTTCTTTTAATTTCACCATCGCAAATAGGCGTTTTTACTTATTTCATTTCTGTAAGATAGTTTGTGTCCAGTACTTAACCATCCCCCCCCCCCGAATT
>JAQGAO010001382.1:0-24778 GCA_034697705.1 Ommatoiulus sabulosus
CCTGACTTTTTCAAACTAAACCATTCTTCCCTGACTTTTCCAGGTCTGGGGGAACCCTGTTACATTATTATTTTTAACGTCTTCGTGGACCCCCAGTACCTAATCCATGGACCCCTAAGGGGACCCCAGGTTAAGAAACCCTGCTCTACGGCGCTTGGACAGTGGTCAGTTGGTCAGCGGCAGGAGACAACATCACGAACGATAAAAACATACGATACGTTTCACGGACGTCAGTCTCCCGAGTCTTCAAAAGCCAGATACCTTCGGACGGACGCGGGAACGGGTAGATCCCTGATCCGAGCCTGGGCCTCGACCCCGTAATGCTGGAGGAAGGCTCTTCGGCACGCGACGGACAACCTCGGGAACTCCGCACCCGAGGCCCTCAAGCGCCGCAGCATCGACGGATCCTCGGTCTCCAGCTCGTCTTTCAATTTCAGCCAGTCATCCCGAAGGATCCGTGCCCCAGCCGCCAAGAGCAGCTCCACGAGATGGTAGTATTTTTTCCGGATGGCCAAAGACATGGGCGTGGAGCCACACCAGTTCTCCCAGTCCACCTCACAGCCGGCCCTGACCAAAATCAGGGCAGATTTCCAGTCATCGCGCGACACGGCTTCGTGCAGCGGCGTGTCTTCGTACCTGTTCCGGGCATCGACGTCGGATCCGTGAGCCAGCAGAAGCCGGATGATCTCCGATTTGTCGCTGCATACGGATCTTCGGATGATGGCGTGGAGCGGAGTCTCGCTGTCCCAGTTACAGTCATTGACGCGGGCCCCGGCCTTCAGGAGGTCCGAGACGAACGACGCGCTGGTGGCGAACATCAGGGGCATGTTGTCGCGAGGACCAACCACGTTCGGATCCGCGCCGTTCCTCACCAAGTAGCTGGCGATGGTCCAATGGTGACCGTCGCAAGCGTACAGAAGAGGAGTCTTTTTCTCCTGGTCGTAACAATTCACGTCGGCTCCGGCTTTCACCAGCATTTCGACCACTTCTGAAAATAGCCATCCGAGATATGAGCGTCCGGAGACATCGGAACAAAAATCATACATTCATCCAACGTGCGACAAAGTGTCCAGCATCTCAGCGCTGAAACGTAAAGCCTATTGTGACAACCACCTGCTTCGCCCGCAAGAAGGAAGACCGATGAGAGGAAATGAGGATAAACTCCGGCCCATCCCCTTTTTGTGAGGTAACGAAGGGGTCAAGACTAAAGAAATATTTCCTTAAGTCAATACGAGCTCCCGGCTTGAACAGGGCCAGATCGTGTCCTCGCGTTACGCCTCTCCTAAAAGTAAAGTAGTCGCGGCATTGAACATCGAGATGCCCTTTGACAATTTTAAATGCATCAATGAGCATTCCACGGGTTCTCCGGTCAGACAAGGATGTCAGGTTCAACCGCTTAAGTCTATCTTCATAAGAGAGCCGACATAGGAGGGGGACTGGAAATGAGTTCGTACTTACTAGCAGAAATTCGTACAAAGCCAGTTCTTCTTAACGAGGTTCCGCATTAATACGTACAATTTTTTTAGGGGGGGGGCTTATTTACGTTTGAAATTCAACGCGAAAGGGTTCAGCTCCCCCATAATTTAGTTTTGACCAGATTTCAATGTCATATATACATTGTAGAGAAAATCCCCGAGAAAATAGGACATAAATTGTCGTTTACGACATAAGTAGGACATTTCTAACGTGACGCACGTACAGTTGGAGGTGCTTTGAATTAATTTCAACTCAACGCTGGCTGCGCGCCCAGAAAATGTTTTCTTCTGGGTGAAAAACTAACTCACTTAAAGGTTTATATTTTTAAAAAGCGAAGTTGTTTTTGGTATAGGATTTTGGAGGCCAGGATCGAAAATGGCAACGCTCGGTGTCGCCGAAAATCGAGCAAACTCCGACCTTTGGAAACTGAGTCTAGCCACGGGTTAAATGTCAGAAAAATAAGGCTATTATTAAATAACGCTTAATGTTTGGACCTCAATTGATTCGTATAAATTAATGCGAGACTATCCCAACCCCTCCCTTAAAATTCAACGATACATTTGGAAACAGGAACTAGCTTTATCTACCTCTGAAAAAAGGGTGTCCTATAGTGCTCCATTATACCTACTGTATATTTTTAAAAGATAGTTTTATCCACAAAATTAAGTACAGTAAAACCTCTTAAGGGTGTCCATTAAAAAATGTTATGTTGGACACATACACAGGTGGTCACTATACAAAGAATGCCTGAATTAAATTAAAATGAACATGCACACTTGTACTTGTACATGTAGATTGTAATACATGTAGCAAAAAACTACAAAACTTTTTAAGTTTCAGACGTTTCGGACGTCCGAAACTTAAAAAAAAATTGTACTCGGAAAATGTTGAAAAGTTGTTTGTACTCGGAAATTGGTGAATTTTGCAGATTTGTTCTCGGAAAATGTGGAAAATTTCTGCAGATTAGTACTCGGAAAATGTGGAAAGTTTTGAAAATTTGTCTTTGGAAAATTTTGCAAATTTGTGCTCGGAAACTGGTGAGAAGTTTTTCAGATTTGTACTAGGAAAATGTGGAAAGTTTTGAAAATTTGTCCTTGGAAACAGTTGAAAATTGGGCAGATTTGTATTCGGAAACTGTACACAATTTTTCAAATGGAGCCTGAGCTAATCTTCCCTGACTTTTCCATACATTTTCTAGTTTTCTGGTTCTCATTCGTATCGTATATATAAAGTTCTCGAATGCTCGGGAACTCGAAACTTTATTCGTATAAGCCAGAAAATACGCAATATCCGAATTGGGAATTGGTCTTCAACGAAGAAATTTATGAACATGATTCGTCCATACCCTATATAGGACGGGGACCGTAAATGAGTTCGTAATATCAGAAATTCGTATATTTGTGTTTTGTGGTACGTACGTTCCTAAAACTATCTTCGAAAAAAAAATGTCCCACCGGAAATCGTTCAATAGGATACTCTTTTTAAAAAACTTCACTTGGCATCTATTTTTCACCTCAGCAATTCTTGACATTTCGGTTGTGATTTCTCGTTGTTTTTCATAATGTGGATTTTGTTGATACATTTTGTGCAAAGTTTCGTTGTGGGAAATTTGCGCGTATAATTTGTTTTAAATACGTAAACTGTAAAACATAGACGATCGATTTATGAAACAGACATTTAAAATAAGTGCAACTTTACTTGAAAAAAAAACCCCAAATGGTTCCTAAATTTCGTGAGCATAGAAGTAGAATTTCCAACGCAAGATTTCAGTCAAAACGTCTTTAACATTTAAAATATAATGATATAAAAAGTATATCGTTTCATTATCCTATTATTTGGATATTAGTATGATATTATTTTTATTTAAATTCTCAATAAAACCGTTATTTAGTTCTTTAAAATTAATAAAACAAAATTTGTTTTATTAGCTAGCCTATTATTTTGATATTTGTATCATTATATTTATTTACATTTTCAATCAAAAAGTTATGTATAGTTCTCTAAAATTAATAAATGATGCAATCCTATTATTTTTATTTAAATTTTCAATCAAAACTTTATTTAGTTCTCAAAAATTAATAAAACAAAATTCGTTTTTATTAGCTAACCTATTATTTTGATATTTGTATCATATTATTTTTATTTAAATTTTCAATCAAAACGTTATTTAGTTCTCTAAAATTATATTTAAATTTTCAATTATTATCCTATTATCGATATTATTAATATGATAATAATAATATTAAATTGATAGCATAATGAAACAAAATTAATAAAAAGAATTTTTTTAAAAGTTTCAATCGATTAACACGTTATTTAGTTCTGTAAAGTTATAAAAAAATATTTTGTTTTATTATCCTCTATTATTTTGATTTATTTATAGAAAAAGTTTCAAATTTAAACTGCAGATATATGTTGGGACTTTGCACTCGTTACGGACGTCTGGTGGCGCCACCGCTTCGCTGCGTGGAGCGCCTTAGCTGGATCTCGTCGTTTTTGACGCGTGTATCCACAGATGGCGCCCTCTACCTTAAGTTTTTGGCTAAGGCTGTCTCAACTATTAAGCTCATGAAATGCATCGGTTGTGCCATTACATCGTTATCAGGTTGATTTTGTCACGGAAATGCGTGCAATTGTGTCATTTTTTTTTAAAGATTTTGAAGTTTATTTTTGTCATCTCATGTACTGAAATGCGCTACCGGGATAGTATTATAATTAGAAACTGGACGTTTTAATTGAGCGTTCTACGATGTATTTTCTCATCGAGCTTGATTATCATTAGTGGCCTTTGTACATTGTAAAGAATTGATTCAATTGTCCCATCAGCAGGGTGTCTCGAACGTTCGAAATGAATGTGAAACGTTGTGTAATTTTGAAAATTGAGAGCTTGTGCTAGTATGTAAGAATGTGTTCGTTAAACCGTAGTTCGCATTATCGAAAGTCGGACAAAATGCGACTAAAAGATGATGGGAACTGAAGTTTGATCGAAGTTAGGATGAAATCCTATCCCTGCTACCTCGCGTCCATGAACGGGACGGTGATGCGACTTTTTCCTGGGGGAATTTCCCGTTAAAATGTACCATTTGATAGTTTTGGAGTTTCGAATGTCCGATTTTGATCGACATCAGTCGTTAAAATTCTCATGACGTCATGCACTCATTCCAATTCTGATAATAACGACATTTGTTACATTATGATGATGACCTTATTTGTTAAATTCTGACGATGCCGTAATTCCTAATATTCTGATGATGACGTCATTCCTTAAATGCTGACGATGACGTCATTCGTTAAATGCTGACGATGTCGTCATTCGTTAAATGCTGACGATGCCGTTATTCCTAATATTCTGATGATGACGTCATTCCTTAAATTCTGATGGTTTTCCTTTAAATTCTGACGATGACGCCATTCCATAAGTGCTGACGATGCCGTAATTCCTAATATTCTGATGATGGCGGCATGTACGTGTTAAATTATGATGACGTCATTCTTTAAATTCTGGCGATGCCGTAATTCCTTAAATTTTGATGATGACGTCACTCCTTATATTCTAACGATGACGATTTCCCTTAAATTCTGACGATGAAGGCGTCATTTACTATTCGAAAATTCGAATTTTTTTTAAAACACAATTCTGGTCGTGATTTGGCTTTTTTGGAATTTATTTACCGACCACTTGAAGGACGATATTGATGTTTACTATTCGAATTGTCTAAAGTTCGTAAATGATTCGTTGTAACGGAAAATGCGTCATGTAAATGAGTTAATGGTACTATCAGAAATTCGTATAAAGCGAGTTGTTCTCAGTGAGATTCTCGAGTTTTACCCAGAAAGTTTCCGAATGTGTATTCGACGTTTCGGACACCCTGAAAATAACCGTGCCCTGATTTTCTGAAATACATGTATTTATAATCGTCTTTCATCCTGAATCGAGAAATGTCATTTCGAGTCCAGCACGTTCATTTTATTTAAACAAACAAACAAACAAATTTTGAAGTGCAGCAGGCGCCATATTGTATTAACTCGTGCTATTTCAAACCGGGAAAGTTCTGTCCTAAACGTAGATCCGAATATATTAACAATATGGTATTTTAAAAAAGTATATTTCTACGGTACTAATGAAATGCTGCTCGGTGTCATCGTTGTATTATTTTTTTCTCAGCTGTTTCGTGCCAATTAAATCTATATTTTAAATGTTTAAGCTCGTTTCGTGCGTATACTGTCCGGTGTCCACTCGCTGACTTCTGGACTAATGTTGCAGGAATCTGATAAATGAGAAAGAGGCGGAGAAAATGGTGAGTTTCGTTATCCGGTAAGTGCAATTTGGGAAAAACTATATCGTCCATTTTCAGATTTTCCGAAGTGGATATGTCGTATGGATCCAATTATTATTGGAAATTTTCGTAAATTTTACTTCCGTAGATATAAAGGAAGAGAAATACGGTAACTAGGATTCATGAAAACTCTTCCACGAGTAAGTTTTATCTGTAAATATTGTAAATTATATTGATTTTTCATCGTAATTTTATAGTAAGCGAATCTGTAAGTATTGTAACTTATAGGGATTTTTCAGGGTATCCCAAAATCTGGAAAAGTCAGGGAACTTGAAAATGTCTGGAAAAGTCAGGGAAGAATGACTTTTTTTGGATAAAGTCAGGGAAATTCAACGTAGTCATGTTGTCAAGATCGAAAAACAATGCTTCTAAATAGATCAGGGCCCATTTGCTAACTTGTTAAAATTTTCTAAGTATAAATTTCCAATAGTTTCTGAGGACGAAATTGCACAAACTTTCACGTTTTCCGAGTACAGGTTTGCAAAATTTTCCACGTTTTCCAAGTACAAATGTAAAATTGTTAACGTTTTCAGAGTACAAATTTGTAAAATTTCCAACCTTTTCCAAGCTCAAATTGCAAAATTTTCCAGCGCCTCTTAATTCAAATTACCTAGATTTCCAAGCACACATTGTCAAATTTTTCCGAGTACGAATTTGCAAAGCTTTCTAATTTTCTGAATACTGAACAAAATTGTAAAATTTCCAACATTTTTCCATGTTAATTTTGAAAAAGTTTCAAAATTAACATTAGTAAAGTTTACAATATATTGTCCTGTGTCGATTTTTGACATTGTCATTGCATGGTTAGGGAAATTTTTTTATAAACCTGGAAAGGTCAGGGAAGTTGAAAATGAAATTTCTGGGGGAACCCTGTTTTTTATCGTTATTTTTATATTAGGCAATCTGTAAATATAGTAATATATACCAATTATTGTATAAATCCATTTATTCTAAACATTAAAACTGTTAGATTTTTTTATTATTAGGACCGATGAAACACATGACGGTAATTAAGTTTTAATAAAATTTACTTTCGAAATTTGACCATGTTTGAGTACGTTAGGAGTGTACTCAGACAGAAGTTTCACGAATAGCACTTTTGGCAGTCGTGGATTCACGTGTGCAAAACTAAGGCGTGAATTGTTTTAAAAATACATGTAACTTATCGATAACGTTAGGTAATTTTGATTGTGCCCGTGACTTTACGACTGCCAAAAGTTCCCTTCGTTTCTGAGTGCCTATTAATAGGATAAAGGATAATTAATACAGGATGCCGACATCAAATTTGAAAATGTCAGTTGAAGTTTTAACCTCGGGCTTATTTCGTAGTAATTCGTAATAATTAATACTTAAGAAAAATTTTAAGTAAGGGTCAATGTCACGTACAGGTTCGATTGAAATTTTAACAAAATTTAATTTCGAAATTTGACATGTAGTAAGCGTACATCAACGTGCAAAATGTCAGATGAAGCCTTGGGCTTATTTCCGCGAGTATTAATTATTACAGCCCTTAAGAAATATTTCATGCATGGCTTTTGGCCACATTATGTCCTCTTAGGGGCCATTCAAAAAGGACGTGGACAGGGGGCGGGAGGGGGGTATGACCAACTCAAATAATATCAGTTCCTGAAGTAAAAGGGGAATTGAGCGCAATATCTCGTAGGTGATGTGTTATATATTGCAAAAGTCAGTGAACGGGGTACCTCTAGTCATGGAAAACCTGGAAAGGTCAGAGAACTTAAAAGCTCAGGGTCCATTTATCGTTAGTACAAATTTGCAAAATTTTCATTTTTCTCGAGCATAAACTCGCAAAATTTTCAAACTTTTACGATGTCATCTTTACAAGTTTTTCCACGTTTTCTTAAGGACAAATTTGCAAATGTTTCAACCGTTTTCCCAAGTACAAATCCTCAACTGTTTTGGAGTACAGAATTATAAAATTTTCAACAGTTTCCGAGGAGAAATTTGCCAAATTTCCAACAGATTCTGAGGAAAAATTAACAAAATTCTCAACCTTCCTTCTCAGAGTACAAAATTTACGTTTTTCGTCTACAAATTTGCGAAACATTCAAAATTTTCCGAATACAATGTTTTTTTTTAAACTTTCGGACGTCCGAATGGGATGACCGGATGAGGTGGTCCTGATTGACCGGATACATGCGGACAGGGGATAGGGGAGGAGTCCAATTTTGGGCAAATTTTGAGGACGACCCTTTTTTGAATGGCCCCTTAGCAGTTTTTTTACTCTTCTTGGATTTGCTGTTGTTTTTGTTTTTCGTTCGTCCATGAAATGACTTTTTTGTGAATATTTTCAGGCAATTGTCTGGATAGCCCTGACTTTTGACGTTTGAAATGAGGCCATAATTCACCTCCCTGAGGCCAGACGTGATTCGGTGTTCGTGCAAAGAAAAATGCTGAGTTGTATCGGGTAAATTAAATGTCTTCTATAATTCCCATAACAATAGCTTTACGAACAATGACACGCATCATTGATGGAAGGATGTTCGGTATTAGTGACCTGCCATGGCTCAACGTTCTTGTCATTGTTTTGGGTTCAGCATTGACACGATACGCCTGAGTGCATGGGAGACATTGCACGCCATGCAACCTCGTTAAGAAGAACTCGCTTAACACGAATTTATGCTAGTACCAAGTCATGTCGAGCCCTCGTCCTAGGGTAGTGTTTGGCACGAGTGGAATAAATTTTCAACCGTGACTAAAATTGAGGCCTGAATTAGTCGTTCTTGAAAGAAAATGACTGATTTTTTTAGTCGTTCGTCGTCAATACACTCGTAACAGTAGTTGATGGATCGGAATAGACTATTTGACGAAGAAAATTTTGAATCATTACCAAAATGAATGAATAAATAGCCGGGGAACGAGGCTATTTTTGCAATTTTTGACAGTTAAATTAATGGCAAAATAGTCTCGGTGCGCGGTTATTGTTTGGAATTTTCGACAGTTTTGCAAATGTTTTGACACTTGGGCAGATTTTTGGACAATTTTGTCAAGTTTTTCGACAGTTTGGCACATTTTTTGACAGTTTGGCAGATTTTTGGCAATTTTTGCAAATTTTCGGACAATTTTTGCATGTATTTCGACAGTTTGGCAGATTTTTTGACAATTTTTGAAAAATTTTCGACAGTTTGACAGATTTTTTGACAGTTTTGCACATTTTTCGACAGTTTGGCACATTTTTTGACAGTTTGGAACATTTTTAGACAGTCTGGCACATTTTTTGACAGTTTGGCACATTTTTCGGATATTAGCAAAATTGTCGTAAAATTTGAAGATTTAAATTTCCCTCGATAGATAGATAGATGTTTTTGCTCCTTTCAAACGGAGGGCTATATAATTAGCCAGTGAGCACATGTGTGCTACCCTGCGGCTATCCGTGTCAGGGTTGAGACAGTTGATGGAGTTGATGGAGCTTTCCAATTTCCGCCACTACGTGAGCGCGCAGGCGTAGCAGAATGATTGCAAAAGTTGTCCACAAATACGAGTTTCTAAAGCAAAAATATTGTCATTTCAAGTGATCGTGTAAGGTTAAATTGTAGTGATGGCGAATGTTTCTTTCATATAAATTCCTCTAATAACGAAGGCAAATGATGAAGAATTAAAAAAAATTCACACATTTCAAATTTCCCGCGCACGAATCGCACGCTAGTTGGCGCTTTTTGTAGCTCGATTTATTTTTTTGTTGTATAAAATTAACAATAACGCGCGGGGAATTAATTCGTAGTTTCCTAGTTATTTCTTTCCGTTTTAATTTTTAGAAAGAGTTATTACAGCTATATAAATATTTTTTTTCTTTCGAAAATAATCCCCGTGGAAAAACTACCATACATGTATTGAAACGTTTTGTATATATTTGTACTTCCACCTAAATTAGTTCCACTTTTCTCAAAATCCAGCTTTGTAAATAAATGCCTTATATAATGCATTAAAATAATACGTACATGTATAATGTTAAAAAAAATGACCCCATACGGGACTCGAACCTTGGATGATTCTTCTCTATTTGGGGATTTGCTGAGCGTTGTTCGTGGCAGCACTACTGTCGGCCATGATAAGAAGTCATGTGAGAGACAGGTGTGGAAAATGAACGAAACGGAGCGATTTCCTCGTTGTTTCAAGAGTTAAAATAAGTTGAAAAACTTACTCGTCTCGTTTTAAGAATGGCTGCGGCGGCTTCCGCGTTTAATCCAGGTAAATTTACGTTACGATATCGTTTGTTACGCGTTCGAAAAGGGCTCCGAAAAAAAGCGGGGCTGTTCGATTTTTCCGTGTTCTATTTGTTTATATTTTGCGAATTCCAGAACAGCCGAGTAATTACTACTAAATTATAGCTGAAAGTGAATCTATTTAAGACCAGATTGATTAATGATAGATGTGGAATACGTTTCTTGCCTTTTAATTCTTGTTTTTCCAGGCCAAGGACTCGAAACTTTATTTCTGTCCCTGTAAGGCCTGCGATAGCTGCAGCGAGTACTCGGGGGCAAACCCGTGCTATTTTCGGATCTATTTTTAGCACGATTTGGGGCAATAACTCGTAAGACGGTCTGTATACGCTTACCCGTGTATACAATATTCGAAAAAAACTACTTGAAAATGGAGAAAAAAATGTTGCCAGCAACGAGAAATCATATGGTGAACAATGAGCACTTATAGACAGGAACATAGGACCTGCACATGAAGTAGTTGCAGGCTACATCTGCAAAATTCATCTGCAGATCTTGTTCCAGGAGATATGATACAGTCGAACGAATCTCGAGGGATATGTCAAAATATGTTCGTTTATACTGTAGTTCGTAATATCAGAGTTTGGACAAACACCGCTTGGACAATAAGAACTAAAGTTTCATCGAAGTTTGGATGAAATCCTACCCCACGCCTATGAACCGGAAGTTGCCGAGGCTTTTATCGGGGAATTTCCTGCTGCAACGTACCTTTTTTCAACTTGTTTGTAATTTGCTTTTGACGTAACAGCGTGCGAATGCCCGGCAACTCGGAAAATGCATTCGTTTTAGTCGAAAATTTGTAATATCCGAATTCGGAATCTGTCTTAAATGAAGAAATTAGCATTTATTTGCACATACACTAAAGAACGGGACTGGAAATAAGTTCGTACTATCAGAAATTCGTATTAAGAAAGTTCTACTTCACGAGGTGCTACTGTATGTAAACTGCTTCCAAAAAATTAAGTGTGCTTTGTGGGGATCCGTCAGTCCTAAGATCAACTCGGCAGATTCCCTTGAAGGAGAGTACCCTGATTGGCGGGTAAACTCGGGTCGGATATACTTTACATGCCTGACATTCCAAAGGATGGTAAATATGTATAAGACCATGATTCGTATCATGGCATCAGTATCGTGCCCTGTATTACCCAGCGCGTATTGATGTCGTATCCCTGATACTCCTTCGTTTACGGACTCCTGTGATATGGATTTGGGCTAGTTGATGGTCGTTTGCGTATTCCCGAACTGTCCCTGAATTGTCTCATTTAAGCCATCGATAAACCATTTCTGGAGTTAACCTGCATTACGCTGGATTTTGTCACGGTGGGGGTTTACAGGTTTGACCCATATTTCGGTTGGGCTAACCTTAGTTCGGTTGACTTTTAGGGTCCAAGCTGTCCACAAATCAATGATAGCACTGCATTTAAGAATAAAAAGAAATTACACATTTATCAAATATTCTGCTAAAGTACTGCCTGTATTTGATAATCTTTATTATTGTAGTAGGTATTTCATTTAGTAAACGTATTTTTATTTCCACAGAATCTGCGTTCTCTTCGTTTAATCCGTACGCTGGACCACCGTTGGACATCGGGGAAAGAGTGGTGTGGTTAGGAAATGACGAGCCGGAGCATGGGACGGTCAGATGGGTGGGGATCTTGATGGATATCTGCAAAGATTGGTCGGCGGGAGTTGAAATGGTATTTGTTTTTATGTAAAATGGTGTTTGTTTTGTTGACACAATGCGTGACAGCATATCTACTAGGTAAAAATTGAAGCAGTTATTTCAGTTTCGGCTCAGATGTTATCACGTGATGATACAAAAGTGTTTCACTTTGAGTTACGCGGAAATTTGTACTCGTAGATTTGGCGACCTAATTTTAGTCATTGCGTTAAAAAATGGTTTGAAATGCATATTTATCTTATCTTTTTATCCGAGTGCGGATCTTGTTTAATTAAAGATATTTTAACCGAATTTCAGGACAACCCAGTGGGGGGCATGGATGGAACTTGGGGAGGAAACAAGCTGTTTGATTGCAAGCCGAAGCATGGCATCGTCATTGCATTGAATGGTCTAATTAAAGAAGAGGATTTCGGAGATGTTTTCGAACTCCGTAAGTTGTCTGCTTTTCATCAGCTTTGCATTTATAAGACTGGTATCGAAATTTTCTACGGGGTTCTCCCAGACATGGAAAACCTGGAAAAAAATCAGGGAACTTGAAAATGTCTGGAAAAAATCAGGGAAGAATGGTTTATTTTTAAAAACCCATGGAAATTCTATGTATTAATGTTGTCACAATCCAAAATTAATACGGGGTTAGCTCAGGGACCATTTTCTAACTTTTTATGATTTTCCCAATGCAAATTTGCAGAGTTTTTGACAATTTCATTTGACAAATATGCAAAAAAAATTCACGTTTCAGGGAACAAATTTGCAAAATTGTCAACAGTTTTCGAAGAAAAACTTGAAAAACATTCCACGTTTTTAAAGCACAAATTTTCAAAATTTTAAAGCTTTTCATAAACAAATTTTCAAGATTTCCTTACAAGCACAAATTTGCAATATTTTCAACTGTTTTCGAGCACAGATTTGTAAAATTTTCAACCGTTTCCAAGGAGAAATTTGCACAAATTTCAGAGTACAAATTTGCAAATCTTTCAAGAATTTGTCTTGAAGACAAATTTTCAAAATAATCCTTTTTTAATTTTTGAAAATTTGTATCATTAGTAAATTTTGAAAAATGTTGAATATTGTCCCGTAAAGATTTTGTCAAAAATCGTGTATTACATTGACCTATGTCAATTTTGACATTATCGTTAGTAAGGGAAATTGGTTTAAAAACCTGGAAAAGTCAGGGAAGTTGAATATAAAATTTCTGAGGGAACCTGTTTTAGTAATTGCTGTGTTTGGCTCCGATAGTTTCACCACCCTCCTTGGAAGTTGCGCTCACGAACGATGCGGCGAGTTCCGGTCTTACCAACGGATACAAGGTACGCGTGGACATTTTTAACCGCATTTCTCGATGACAGCATGATGACTAGTGCAGTAATGTTCGTTATCTTATCTCAGTGCATTTTCCATCTAATGTCAAACCTCGTAGGTTCACAATAACTTTGTTTTCAGTGTGTGATGTAACATTGCCAATGTTTTCTGCCTGCCTGCTCAATGCATTTTCTCGCATGCCTGCTGGCGTATTTCCACCATTCTAAACGCATTCCCAGTGGTCCTTAACAGCGTTCGTGGTTGAAAACTTTGCGTACTAATCCGCGAGCGACGATACGGATATTGTGTCCGGTATCATCCAGTTTTCTGCGCGTGTTCCCCGTTTTTACCATCTGCATCTAGTGCGGAAAACTAATGTTTTGTAGTCTGTGGCTGTCTGGAAGATGCGGCTTGTTCTCGTTGCCATGCGTGAAGTCTCGTGATTAACTACCAAACTTGTGCATAAATTTGCTAAGAATAATAAGACTATCCACACACAATCGGTTCTTCATGCTGGATTCGCCTCGTTTCATCTAATAAGGCTTCGTCGGGCACTTTTTGGCACCTTCGTATGAGTGATGCTGCGTGAATCAAAAACTTTTGTTTTCTGGAGAGAATTCGACGAAGCAAAACTGATCTACGAATCATTTTCCGAGATTACTGAGATAAAATATCCCACAATTATCACTTTTAAGCTGACCGAAAAATATATGATCTAGTCTGTTACGAAAACAAAACAAAAGACTGAACTTGAATTGAGCTGAATTATCGCATCAAACTGTATCTGCAAAAACTAAACGAGCGTTAGTTAGTCATATGGATTTTTATAAAAATATTTGGAACTGTTGAAAAGTATCACTAATATATGTGTACATGTATATACGAGGGGTGTTCGTTAAGTTTCCCTAATCATTAAAAAAACGGCTGTATGGATTTTAGTTAAAATCTGTTGGAAAAATTCTTTCATCATTCCTAAACATATTTCAACGTTAAAAATTACATGTATGTTTTAAAAAATTGCATTTGCTTAAAATTGGAAAGCAAAGATGGAGTCCAAGGAGATAGTGGCTCGATAGTGGTATTTTTAACTTTTGAAGACATTTCAGGACCTGAAATGCGTGAAATGTTTAACAGCTGGAACAACAGACCTGGAAAAGTCAGGGAGAAGGCAGGAAAGAATGGCTTAGTTTGAATAAGTCAGGGAAATTCCACGTAGTCATGTTGTTGCATTCCCAAAATTAATGCTTCTACCTGCTTAGCTCAGGGCCCATTTTCGGAGTAAAAATTGCCATGCTTTCCACATTTTCCGAGTACAAATTTGCAAAATTTTCCACGTTTTCAGAGTACGTATTTGTTTAAAAAAATTTTATTTTTCTATGGTAATTTTCAAAATTGTCATTAGTAAATTCTTGACATTGTCATTGGTCAATGCAATTTTTTGAAACCTGGAAAAGGCAGGGAAGTTGAAACGAGTGGATTGAATATTTGAGAAATGCTAAAGATGGTGTGCAAAGTGGACGTTGATTGTCTAAAACAAATGTTGAAAGCTTAAATGTTTCAAAAAATACACCGAACAAAATGGACGTTGTTTTGATTGCGGAAACTTAAATGAACACCCCCCGTAGTTTAATTTTGGAATTAGTTGAATTAGCATTAAAAATAGTTGCTGATTTTTAGATGGAATCTGGTTATTATATTTCACAACTTAAAAGAAACTAGGATATAGTTTTCAATAGGTTACTACTATTTTGGTAAATCCGGTCAGTTAGGAGTGGTTTTTCTGGATGTTCCTGAAGTCCCGCAACCTGTCGGGAATCCCTGGCTGTGTCCAAGTGTCTAGGTGACACGAAACAAAAGTTTGACCCTGAAAAGTCCAGAATGTTGTAGTTTCAGTGAGGTAATTTCCGCTCTTCTTGCATCACAACTATTTGAAACAACAATTGCCAGTGAATGAGAATGGCTGTGTTATGCATTGGCCTCCGGTCACCATGACCTCACTAATCCATTTTGTAGAGGACTAATCGCACGTCGTTCGGAGATTGGGGGAGAAGTGTGATAAAAAAAATTGCAAATGTGATGTCTTCTAAATAGACTGACGATTCTTTGACGGACCAAAAGCAAGAAATTCGGGCGAGCGAAAACGAAGGCGATAAATACATTGAAAAGTTTCTGGCCGCACAAAGCACCCCGAGGACAGGCGCCAGTTCGTTCGACCGAAGAGTTTACGCTCGCATGTTCGCCGAATGTGAAGTGGAAAAGTGGTACGAGGTGCTGAACTTTCCCCAGGACGGAGCGTGCGGCTCGCTGGACGTGGGGTTCGAAAAATCCGGGAAGAAGAAGAAGGATTCTTTTCTACGAGAGTCGTCGAAGGATGCCACGTTGTGTCGTAACGGAGAATGCGCCGAGTCGAAAAAGAAAGAAAGGGGAGGGATCTTCCGGTTTTTCCGCTGGCTGCGCAGAAACAGGTCCTCGAAGTCTTCGGACGGCAGCGATAGGCGCACGCGCTCCAACACGCGGGTGTCAGACTTGGGGCGAGGCAAGACCAAAAGCTTGGAAAGCGTGACCAGCCTCAGTCAGAGTTTTCATTATATCCCCGTAGGTGTTCGCTGCTCGGAAGATGATTCCGAGAGAGCCGAGTCTCGGGAATGCGTTTACGAGGATCTGGATCCTGGATTGCAGCTCACCCCAAGGCCAATGGCATCCAAGTTGAAGTGCAGCAGCATGTCCAGAGTCAACTGCGCCGAAATGGAAAAGCGGAAACGGGGCGTTGTCTACGAGGATCACCGCCCCAGGTCGGTGCGAAGCGCGTGTTCGCCCAGCTTGACGAATTCTAGCTTTAGTCGCAAGAAGCGCCGTGCCCCTTTGCCTCCCGCCATGGGCACGCCTGCTGGAAGGCGGTCAGCCGCGAGTTCCAAAAATCACTGGATCAAAGTGCTGCCCACGTCCTCGGCCGAGAATGCGGGATCCACTTCTAGGCTTTCCAACGGAGACATCGCGCTTACGCATCTCGGAGATATGAATCGGAAAATGGCATCTTCGACTGGAGCGATCTACAGAGACCCTTCGAAAATCGGCGCGACAAGAGTAAATCAGAAGGTGCCGGATCACAAAAGATCAGCGAGCGTGACTGCCACTGAGGCACCTAAGGTGCCTTCTAGTCCGCAGCGAGTCGGTTCACACATTAAAAATAAGCGAAAAGCTCCCCCACCACCTTCGCCACCAGCCAACGACCCGCGGCCAAAAACGTCCAAGGGTATTCAAACGGAACCCCCCGATAATATTGTGCCAGCTAGTCCGCCTGAGCCGATGAAAGATGCGGCAAAAATTGAGAGATTGCCCGTTGATGATGTTGCGGAACGTCGGGATGAATCCGAGAATAATGCCAAAGTTGGGGAAGGTAATGCTGGAGATAAGGAAGTGTTAGACAATGTGGCAGCAGATGACCCTTTCCAGCCGCCACTTCAGGATCCTCTACAAGCCGTCAAAGACACTACTCGGGCTTCCAAAGATCCTCCTCAGACTCCCAAAGATCCTCCCCAGACCTCCAAAGAATCTTCTCGGGCTTCCAGAGATGCTCCTCAAACCCCCAAAGAATCTCCTCGGGCTTCCAAAGATCCTCCTCAGACCCCAAAAGAATCTCCTCGGGCTTCGAGAGATTCTCCTCAGACCCCCAAAGAATCTTCTCGGGCTTCCAAAGATCTTCCTCAGGCCAACCAAGATCTTCCCCAGGCCAACCAAGATCTTCCTCAGGCCAACCAAGATCTTCCTCAGGCCACCGAAGATACTCCTAGCGTCAATGAAGAATCTGTCAAGGTGGTCAAGGAATCCCTTCAGATCATCAAAGATTCTCCGCAGGCCGCCAGTGCCCAAAATTCGGATTTAGAAGCGCCAAAATTACAAGCTCAGATAACCCTGGAGAATGATGACACGCCTCCAGAATTGCCCAAGAAACAGAAATGTGGAAAAATGCTTCAACGAGTAGAAACCGGCGGAAAGAACATAACAAGCGATAGTCATGGTGCATCAAACGTTGCATTTTCTAATAAAGATACGGATGTTGGCAATGTAGCACAAGCGGTTGAGCATGCACCTGGTAAACCCGAAAGAAAATCCTCTAAAGTTTCCAGCAGCAGCGATTCATCTCCCATCATGGTCAAGCTTAAAAAGCTGCACATCGACGAGGACGAATTGAACCCGAAGGCAGAAGCTCAGATGAACATTCAGGCTCTCCAGGAACTGGTCGAAACGTTGGTCGACCAGTATTGCGGCAATGTAAAGTCCAGTGAGTCGATGGCGACCAAAAATTCGATGTCAGAAATTGGCGATGTAGATGTCGAGGATCCGGCAGAGGAATTGCCACGTAACCACGGAGAGGGTTTTTCGGATGCCGTACCGAGGAGCTTCGAAAACGACGCCAGGCGAAGCATGTCTGTTCCGTCCAGTACCGGTAGTGGATGGATGCTAGATGAGAAGATCAGCAACCTGGACTCCGAGAATGTCACCAGTACCGCGTACAGCACAATGAACTCTTCGACAACCACCACCACCAGCGCGTCGGAGACTGGCGAAGATGGAGAAAACGATGACCAGCTGGCCGGGCGTCTGCTGGAAAGGTGGCAGGCGAGGATGCGAGAGCAGATGATCAACATGGATTTCAACTTGCCGGAGAAGCAGCGCCGCTCCAAGAAGGTGGAGGTGCTTCCGCTTCGGTCGCAGTCGGTCAGCGAGGAGGAGAACAACGGAGGAATCTACGAGCCAATCGGTAACTTCATACTCGAGCGGGTCGTCGGCGCACCGGATGAATCCCGGAGTGAAGGTGGGACTTGGAAGCGGAACTCCTTCACGGAGGATCGAGGTTCTTTGAAAAACTCCGAAATGAGGGGCAGCAAGCGAGATTCTGGCTTCCCAACCACCGAGGATCAGGACGACGATGAACCGAAGGACCCGTTTTTGTTCTGGCGGGATCTCTGCGCGCGCAAGTATTCGGACGGAAGCATCGACCAGTCGCAGGCAAGCTCCGAAAAGCTGATCAGAAGGCTCAGCGTCAACGGACAGAGGCAGCCGGTCAAGAAGGATGGCCAAGAGCAGGGCAATAATCCGGAATCTGGAGAGGATAAGAGTCGCAATGCAACAGCCAAAAACCCCAAAGACGCGAAACTGGCCCGAGCCAGCAGCTTTCAGTCCAGCAGGCAGCCGCAATTTCAGATCTACGAGAACGTGTTCACGGCCACTCCGCATAGGATGGTGGTGGTGGACGGCATCTCCTCTCCCAACCAGTACGAGAACTGCAGTCCGGCGGTGGCGCCGTACTGGGCGGCGGGGGGCCCGATGATGCCCTACGGGCGGCGCTACGCCACTCCGCCCTACCAAGCGCTGACCGTGATGCCCTTCATGGCGCCACCGATGCCCCACATCTACGCCGACCCCCGCTTTCACCCCGCTGGCTACCTAACTCCCGCTTTCGGGGGATACGTGTACCCCGCCCATCCTGGCGGCGCCGATGTTTTGGCTCCTCCTCCCGTTAGGCAAAAAGTCCGCGGTGCATCCAGCAGACAGGCAGAAAAGAGCGGCGCTGGTAGGACGCAAACTGATCGCGCGAGTGATTCCCCTTTGCAGGAAACAGTCTCTTGGGATGGAGGCAGCGAAGCACGGACCAATCCTAGGCACTCGAAAGCCTCAGTCGCATCTTCTTCCGTCGATGATGGAAGCAGCGGGCAGGAAAGCGCGGACGAGGAATGCTCGAACGCAGGTAAGAAGACGAAGGACGATGTCCCGAAAACGGACTCGGTAAGGATGCCCCGAAACGCTAAACTGAAAGCCGACACGGGTAAGATACCGGCCTCGAAAGCAGACTCGGTCAAGGCGTCTCGAAACGCCGTCCCCAAAGCGGAGTCGAATAGGGTGCCGAAATCCGCAGTCCCCAAAGCGGAATCGGTGAAGGCGCCGCAAAGCGCCGACCCGAAATCGGAGTCTGGCAACGCGCCGCAGAACTCCGTGGCGAAACAGGCGAGTAAAATACCCCAGTTAACGTCCGAAACGAAGGCGCGGGCCAATGACGAGGCAGGCGCCGTTCCTAAAGTTAGGGGCAAGAGCAAGAGCTTAGAGAGGCATTCGTACGCCAACGTCCCGCCTTCGCCACCTCCCCGCGGAAGCAGCAGCAACAGGTCCTCGCGGCTGGCGGCCAACTGCGACTGGCTGAAGGAGAAAAGCAAGTCGGTGGAGGCCAAGATAAAAGCGGCGCGTGGCGAAAACGACGCGGGGAGAAGCGAGGACCGGACGAGACCTCAATCCGTCATTCAGACCAGATCTCAACCCTCTTCCGTCCGAGTCAGTCCTCAGCCTGCTGCGCCAACGAGACCTCAAACCGTTAACCCTAAATTTCAGGCGAAAAGCACCGCGGTCGTCCCTGTCCCCAAACCGAGAAAGTGCGACGCTGGCTCCGGCTGCGCCATGGAAAAGCCGCCCGCGCATCCCCCGAAACAGCAGCAAGATCCCTCCCCCTCCTCTTCGGATTCCGCGGGCGCCAAGAGAGCCGCACCCGCGCCTAACATGAGCAGCGGCGTGATCATCGGTGGCGTGAGGGTGCCCACCCCGCTCAACCTGTGGCCGCTGGAGTACGAGCTCATTGCTCCCGAGCTCAGGAGGCTCAAGGCGCGGATGGAGGGGAAACCGCTGCCCGAAGATCTCGCATCAGGTAGGACGAGACGTCGAAAGGGTTGGTAAAGCGACGTTTCTCGGTGTATGCGTGTATGAGAATGCGGTCGAACCTCCTTTAAGACGAATTTAGAGGGACTCGTTCGTTAAAACTGTAGTTCGTAGAATCAGATGTCAGACGAAAATTTCATTTTTCATGTTTTCGGAAGTTCGTTTTAAAGGAACGTTGCACGAATGCTCGGAAACTCGAAAATTTATTGGTTTTATCCAAAATTTGTAATATCCGAATTCGGAATTGGTCTTAAACGAAGATATTAACATTATTCGTCCATACCCTGGGACGGGGACTGGAAAAGAGTTAGTACAGGGTTCCCCCAGACCTAGAAAACCTGGAAAAGTCAGGGAAGAATGGATTATTTTGAAAAAGTCAGGAAAATTCAACGCAATCATGGCGATCCAAAATTAATACTTCTACATGGTTAACTCAGGGCCCATTTCACGAGGACAAATTTGCAAAATTTTCCACGTTTGCCGTGTAAAAATCTGCAGAATTTTCTAGGTTTTCTGAGTACAAATATGCAAAATTTTCCACGTTTTCCATGTACAAATTTGCGAAATTCTCTAGGTTTTCCAAGCACAAATTTGCAAAATTTTCCACGTTTTCCGTGTACAAATTTGAAAAATTCTCTAGATTTTCCGTGTAGAAATTTGCAAACTTTTCCACGTTTTCCGAGGACAAATTGGCAAATTTCCACGTTTTCTGAGCACAAATTTTCAACATTTTCAAACATTTTCCGAATACAAAATAGTCACATTTTTAAAAAATTTTCTGTTAGTTTTCAAAATTGTCCTTAGTGTATTTTGATAAATATTTTCCAGTGTCGATTTTGCAAAATACTTCAATTTTTCACATTGATATTGGTCAGGGAAATTATTTTAAAACCTGGAAAAGTCATGGAAATTAAAAATTAAGTTTCTGTAGTACTAGCAGAAATTCGTATAAAGCGAGTTCTTCTGAACGAGGTTTCCATCGTAGTCTCGAAATGAAATAAATTCGATTGTTTTATAAAATTAATAACCGAGAAAAATAACTAGAAGTTGGGGGTTGAGAATGCAGATTTGGTTGTGTCCAGGAAACCCTTAGTTGTCAATACCCGCGTTACGTGGAATTAGCCTTACGGAAAATTCACGTACGAAAAAAGCCTTCGAGTACGCGCTCGATTTGAAACCTGTCCCCGAAGAATTACGCTCGATGTTTGTTTTAAGATCTCGGTTGTTAATTTTTGCATCTAGACAGCTGCGATACGGGCGATGTGGACAAGTTGGCCGTAGACCGCTTGTTGAAGCAACTGGAAATCGCCATCGGCACGGGCAAGTTGGACGAGGCGGCCACGCTGGCCAGGGATCTGGCGCAACTCAAGATCCAGTGTCTGGTGGTGCGGAATCGAAATCCTACGGGGGATGGAGGAGTGTCGCCGATCATGTGAGTTTTGGCAGCGAGCCGCGATGCTCGTAGAAAGCACCCAAAGTTCACACGCTTTTCTGTCTGTATGGATTTTAAATGAAATTTGTTGGACAAATCCTTCCATCGTTCCTGAACATAATTCAACGTTAAAAGATAGGTTTAAAAAATTGCACGTTCTTAAAATTTTAACGCAAAGATGGGAGTCTGAGGAAATAATGGATCAGCGGCGTGTTTTTTTTTTAACTATTGAAGGCATTTGAGGAGCAGAAATGCACGGCACGTTTAAGATCCGAGTCATGTACGAACGTTCGGTCTACGCGTGGATTGGTCGTCAGTCGACAGGGTTCCCCCAGACCTGGAAAACCTGGAAAATTTTCCACATTTTCCCCGAGTACAAATTTGCAAAATTTTCCACGTTTTCCGAGTACAAATTTGCAAAATTGTCCACGTTTTCCGTGTACAAATTTTCAACATTTTCCGAATACAAAAATTGCAAAATTTTCCACTTTTTCCAAGCACAAATTTTTAACATTTTCCGAATACAATTTTTTAAATTTTTTAAAAAAATTTACGTTAATTTTCAAAAATTGTCGTTAGTAAAGTTTAAAAAATATTTTCCAGTGTCAATTTTGGAAAATATGTAAATTTTTCCCTATGTCATTGGACAGGGAAATTTTTTTAATACCTGGAGAAGTCAGGGAAGTTGAATTATGGACGTTGAAAGTGTGAAAGATGGCGAGAGAAGTGGAGGTTGAGTGACTCCAACAAATGCATGACGTACACTCGCTATACCAAAACTGCAGTTCCCAAAATGGACGTTTTTTGAATAATTGATGACGTTTACGTGCATTTCTCAACTGAGATCCTTTAAAATCCATACGGCCGGTTTAAAGAGTAAACGATTGCGTAAGCTTAATGAAACCCCCGGATAAATTGGATCGGATGATTTTGATACCATAGCGTTAAACATTGTAAATTTTAGGAAAAATGAGAAATTTGAGAAATCCGATAGGATTGAAACAGTGGCGAAGACTATTTTGTTATCCTTATTTAGATTTCTCATTTTAAAAGGAATTTTTTCAAATGACAAATCTAAATAACCGTAGAACTTGAAAGACTCGTGAACTTTTGTTTTTTCGAAGCTTGAACATGTTTGTGGAGGACAAGGTTTCTCATCACGGGCCAATTCCCATCCGAGTTCTTCCTTCGATTACGGTTGGAGAATTGAAAACGAAGGTACGTTTTAATTTTATCGGTAAGATGTTGGTTCTTGTAATTGAATTAGCACTACTGGTGCACAAATTTGGGCATTTAGTCGGATAAATGTTCAACCTGGACTAAAATTGGCGACTAAATGGCCTCGGAGCGAGGCTATTTTTTCGTTTTAAGAGTTTTACGACACTTTTGTACATTTTTGACAGTTTGGTCGATTTTCTGGCAATATGTTTTTAAGAATTTTACGAATTTTCGACAATTGTGCGCATTTTTCGTCGGGTTTGCGAATTTTTGACAGTTAGTCATGCCGTTAGTCATGACTAATACACGAATGAGTAGTAGTTAGTCTCGATCGATCAATCGACTAACAAAAGTCCATCTCTGTTGGTATATAATCTTAGTTCATGGTTCTGCAAAGTTACCATCCGACAATATATAGTCTATATTCGACGGTCCGTTTAATCCAATCGTAATTGTCTTAATATTTAGATATTCCAGGAGTTTGAATTTCCTACCGCCATACAACGATGGATCCTCGGAAAGCAGCTAGCCTGCGACGATAAGCTTCCCGTTTCCAGCTTCGGAGTCGACAGCGACGGGTGTCCGGTGTTTCTTTATTTGTTGTCACTCGGTAGGCCATGTAACGAGCAGATCCTTGCTTCGAATTTTATCTCCGCCCCAGACGCGCAACCGTCGATCGTACGTTTACCAGTTTTACCTTTTCAACCATTTCGTAGAGGACTTGCGCGTCAAAGCCAAAGATTTAGTTTGGGACGACAACATTTCGCCCAGAAATACTGGCACCAAGGTGAAGAGTGAAGCTCCTTCTAAAGCAGCTAGGATGAAGAAACCCGCCGTTAAGAAATTGAAGCAACCCGCTGTCCAGGAGGAGAAATCCGCGGTTCCGACTATCTCCGAAAGCGGCAATAGCGAGGTTGGCAACACCAGATCCTTAGGTGAGAAAGAATGAGAACGCAACGGAACGAGGTTCTTCCGTAATACGGAGGTACCGCAGGGGACGCTTTGTGCTTCGGAATTGAAATTGGTACTCTTTCGTGCTCTAGGGTGGTCTTGCGAGATCTGCACCTTGGTCAACATCCCGACGAGGCCGGGATGTGCCATGTGCGGCAACGAACGACCGGCGGACTACGTCGTTCCGGAGCAGTACAAGATGCGAGAGAGTGAATTGGAACGGAGGGAGCGAGAAAAGGAGCAGGAAAGAGCCGTGAAAGAGGTAGGAGGAATGATGTCCGTGGAATATCTGGGGAATCCGTGCTGTCTCTTAAAAAATAACGTTTTCTCGTAAACAGGCCGAAGAGATCCAAAGGTTGCAAAACTGGCAAAACTATTTAAAACTGGAAGATCAAGACGTGATCTACAACGAAGTTGAGTTCGAGTGCAGCATTTGCTTCGCGGAGACTCCCCCTGGGCAAGGGGTGAAGCTGCGGGATTGCCTGCACTCGTTCTGCTGCGACTGCTTGCGGAATGCGGTCACGCACAGCGAAATTGCCACTGTGATATGTCCGTTTAGGGACGAGAATTACTCTTGCGATAGCGTGCTGCAGGAGAGGGAAATACGGGCGGTGAGCATCCATTCGGTTCAACTTTGGATTTCTCGCTTGGGGAAAAGTGGTCCTCGCGAGACAAAAATCGGTTCCGTGTTTGAGACTGATCGCCTTTTTTTTGTTTGTTTCGGTTCTTTCAAGTTGGTGCCTCCCGAGGTGTTTGAACGCTATCTGCAGAGGAGCATGAAGACCGCGGAGAGTCAGGCTCCGAACAGCTTCCACTGCAAGACGCCGGATTGCCAAGGATGGTGCCTCATCGAGGACAACGCCAACGAGTTCTTGTGTCCGGTGTGTTCGCGCTTGAACTGTATCACGTGCCGTGCCATCCATCAGGAACTCAACTGCAGGCAGTACCAAGACAAACTCATGGTTCTGGCGAGGACGGACGATGAGGCCAAGAAGACCAAAGATGCTTTAGATGTAGGCCCGGTTATCGTAATACGGTCGAACCTCCTTAAGACGAATTTGCAGGGGCTTCAAAATTTGTTGGTTTAAACCGTAATCGGTATTATCGAAAGAAGGCTTCAACAATTAGAACTAAACAGGGTTCCCTCAGACCTGGAAAAGTCAGGAAAGAATGGTTTATTTTGATAAAGTCATGGAAATTGAACGCAGTCATGGCAATATAAAATTAATACTTCTACAAGGTTAGCTCAGGGCCCATTTTCAGAGTAGAAATTTGCAAAATTTTCCACGTTTTCAGAGTACAAATTAGCAAAATTGTCCACGTTTTCCGTGTACAAATGTTCAAAATTCTCTAGGTTTTCTGAGTACAAATTTTCCACATTTTCCGAGGACAATATTGCGAAATTTCCCACTTTTCTGAGCGCAACTTTGTAAAATTT
>JAQGAO010001383.1:0-24756 GCA_034697705.1 Ommatoiulus sabulosus
CAAGAAGCGGTCGAATGGTTTCAGTGTCAAAACCAACACTGAGAGCACACTTTTTGGAGCGATCGAATGCGCTATAAATCACCACCCAGCATAGAACTATGGCACGGTTGTTGAATCGAAGGTGTAGTTTTCATAAACATAGTTATCCCAGACCTGGAAGAGTCAGAGAAATTGAAAATTTCTGGGGAAGTCAAGGAAGAATGAATTATTTGGAAAAAGTCAGGGAAATTAAACGTATTAATGTACAATCCAAAATTAATGCTTTTACGTGGTTAGCTTGGGGCCTTTTGCAAATGTTTTTTTTTAAAAATAAGTGTAAATTTGCAAATTTTGTAACAATTTCAGAGGACACATTTGCTACATTTTAACATATCCGAGCACAAATTTACGAAATTTGGACAATTTCGATCACAAATTTAGAAAAATTTCAAGTATTTTCTATTATAGATTCGAAAAACTTTGAAAGGTTTCCGAGGAGAAATTATCTAAATTTTCATCTGATTCTGAGGACAAATTGGCAAAATTATCAACCTTTTCGGAGTATAAATTTTCAAAATTTACAGCCTTTTCAGAGTACAAATTTACAAAATAATTCAACATATTTCGTATACAAATATGTCCAATTTTCAAAAACGTTTCATGCTAATTTTGCAAAATATCGATGCAACACACGATTTGCAAAGTCGTGGCAAAAACGATTTGCAATATGTCAAATTTATCGTTGATCAAGGAAATTTGTTTTGAAACCTGAAAAAGTCAGATAAGTTGAATATGAAATTTCATGGAGAACCCTGATAAAACTCGAAGATTTCAAAGAAAAGTTCCTTATTCAAAACCCCATAAATTGTTTACCTCATAATTGATATGCTTTATGTCATTTTCGGTTACCTTGTTTTCTAAAGTTTTGCGTCGTTATAATATGATGTACATTGCAGAACAGGCAAATCATAGAATTTCACAAAACATGATGTCTAATTGGCATTAATGCCCCAAAACTTGTGGCACGCAACATCCTCGAGACCCTTGGTCGGAGGGGTAATGGACATCGCCACGGGTCACCCAAATAAGACAGACTTGTAACCTCGTAGGGTCACATTTCAGCGATGTAACACTATACCGTAGTGCCCTTGCCCAATGCTAGTTCCTGCTTTTTGGGGATTTGGAGAGTGCCGATTTGCCTGATGGCGCCGAGATAACTGGCCTTCATGACAAATGATGCACCTCCAAGACGATGACCATGACGATGGTGGTCAACAAGGCGACATAGACCATACAGGATCATATTGCTCTTCCGTTTGACCTGTGTACATCATTCCTTCAACGTCTTTTGTTTTTCAAAATGGCCGCAGACTGCCAAAGATGATCACTTCGGAACATGTCCGAACAATTTTCATGAACCCTCAGAAATGAGATGAAATACAACCAGACAGTAGGAATTACAGAGCAGAGAACCTCTAGCCATCAATTAGTTTAATTTTTGGTCTAAATGGATAATCAACTATTGGGACCAGTATACCGTGTCATCCTCTTTTTCGGACGATTATCATTTGGAGGCCATTTGCAAGTTGTAGGTTCCGACTACCCTATCATTTTCAAATTTTCAATATTGGGCATCAAAGCTGCTGTAGGTTGACAGTTAGAGAAGAGCGCTGTATGCCTGCACCAAAACTAATAATTTGCTCAGGAAATGGCAATAAGTGGAGCCATTTAAGCCCGAACTTTCCCAATTAGTGAGTCTGGCTTCATAACGATATATTATTGCTTTTCACCCCAGTAAATGCGCTGTGGTCATATTTGCAGGCGCCATATTTATGTTTTTAGTATAACGATATATTACATGGAACCTAATGCGGAGTATTTGCTTTGGTAACAAAAAAATCGACTATCTTGAATTTCATTACTTGACGTAGCCTAAGATGCAGCTTGAAGTTTAAAAAGTTTAAATTCTGTAATTTATCATGCATTATTGAAAGAATGTTTTCAATAGATGGAAATAAACTATTCGAACTGTGCAAGTATTCTAAATAGTAGAATTAACCGAAAATTCGTATTATCCGAGTTTGTCTTAATAAGGTTCCACTGTACATCCTCTATGATTAATGCACCAGGAATCAGAATCAGTTAAAAAAGTTTAAATGTAAATTTTCCAAATTTGCGATTGTTTTTTTAAATTTGAGAAATTTATTTACAAATTTGCGAATTATATCCTGCAACTTTTGTCCAAAATGTGCAGGCATTAATTTGAAAAATTTGAATATTTAATTTAAATATTTGCATTTTTATTTTTAAAAAAATGTGCGAATCTCAACATATTTCAAATTCCAAAAGACTGCAAAATTTTCCAAACAAGATTTTTGCTAAATTTTAAAATTGTGAGAACGGATGGGTGGTGCGTTATGCGTTACTGTAGAAATATGCAAATTCGGGCCATTTTAATAATTTTATAACAAAATAGCCTGGCATATTAAATTGAGGATTTACTCTAATAAGTTATTCACTGCTGATGTCAGGTTATTTATTGTCCATACTCAGGCTTTGTCATCGCCCATAGGCTTCTTGGAGTCGTTGAAAAAAACGAAAACTACAAAAACCGCAATATAACGAGTAAAACGGACCCATCAGCGATGCATTTAGTAATTAATTGCTTTTAACAGCTCCAGGAAAGGTGTTGATCGATTGCAGTAAGACAACCAGCAAGGTGATAATGACTAGAAGAGAAAGATAAGATTTGTATCGGACTTTGCCATGGCCTACGTTTAGAGGACGAGCACTTCCTTCAACTTTTTTTCCCCCACAAATTAATTATTGCTGGTTCGTTTACAGACACATACATGGAAAAGCTGAGATCCTCGAAGCAGCCATAGTTTTTTGTAGCAGAAATGGAAAAGGAGTAAAGTTATTGATGGTGGGGGATGGCAGTGCACTCGGTGGGGAATGTGTTTAAGGTGCAGAGAAGTGCGGTACAAGTGTAGAATTGTTAAGTATATGTATGGACCAGGCAAGAAATATCATGTACTTATTTTAAGTGAAAACCACCAGCCTGGGGGAAGCCTGTCCTCGTGCACACCCACCATCTCAGAAACTTGTTTCTCAAGATGAAAAAAAAATTACAAATGTGTGGCCAGGGACAGCCCTTGGCGCCACACTCTGCTACAGTCGAAGTCACTGTACACCCTCTTATGCAAAATTCGGACGAAAACAACCATCAATTTAACGCCGTGCAAACATAAATGACGGCTGGTGGCGCTAATGGCGTCATGGCTTTCGTACACTTTTCTTTGCAGAAGATACATTAGCTCGAAAAGTTCCAATCGAAAATTCAGAGTACTAAACATGTGACGTCATTTGGCACACATTTTAGTAACCACTGGAAGACATTAGTCCATGAAAGGAATGATCAATTAATTGTGTCATCAACAATTAGCAAGCTGACCAAAAAATGACGTCATCTTTTGGGTCATTTTTAAAAAATAATGTCAGTTTCCAAAAAAAAGTACGTCATTATTTTGGTCATAAATGACGTCATAAAACGTCAAAAGACTCAAACGTCTTTATGACGTCATTTTTTTGTCATCTTGCTACGTGGATAGTGTCAGTTTAGGTTTGTTTTGTGTTTCCTCCTGTGACGTCATTTGGCACACATTTTAGTAACCACTGGACAGCTTTAGTCCATGATTGGAATGATCACTTAACTGTGTCATCGTATAATTGTTGCCTTAATAAAAAAAATTAGGATCCAAATTTATTTTATTGATTTGATTTGTCTTTTCAAACTGTTTAGTTCAAGGAATCCTCTTTAATGATCCTTCTGCTAAATTATATAATATGTACTGTCTCTAGGGTAAAGAATAGAATAGAATCATTTCCAGAATAAGATTAGAAATTTTGAAGATGATTTTTTGAATTTATCCAAAACGATGCAGTCGCTTATTTACACAGTAGGTATAGGTGGAATTAACACACCTTGACCGTGGAAATTTAAACTGAAACTTGGTTTCCGAAACTGGAATGCTGACGTCAAAAGGAGAAACGTTTTGACGTCATTTTTCGGTCATTTATATTGGTCATAAATGACGTCCTTTAACTGACGTCATTTTTTGGACCGATATTCTTTTACTATTATGAGAAATAGCCCATTTCTTCCTCATTTTCCCCTACACAAAAAAGTATTCGGCTACTCAACAGCTTTGCGAACAGTACTTTTTCTAGTTTCGGAAACTTGCATTCAATCTCTCTAAATCTCGTGTCAGAAACCAACCCAAAAGGAGGGACGTTTTGACGTAATTTTTCGGCCATTTATTTTGGTCATAATTGACGTCTCTATTTATGACATCCTTAACTGACGTCATTTTTTTGGACCGTTATTCTCTTACATGTACTATTATGAGAAATAACCCATTTCTTCATTGTCCGCGGATTTGTCCCTACACCAACAAGTATTCGGCTACTCAAACAACTTGGCGAATAGCACTTTTGAAAGCCGTTACGTCACGTGTGCAAAAGGAATGCATTTATTGGTTCAAAAACTGCGATTTTCCATACGTGATTTCTTGACTGCCAAAAGTGCGGTTGTCGGACAGTCGGAGTACGTACCCCTCACCAACTTCAACTTGATCCGGGCAAACTACTTTCAAAATTGCTGCCGAACAAAGCGCTGAACCCCTACCTAGACTACCCCTACCTCGAACGAAGCGCCCCTGGCGGCATTGGAGTAACTCCTCGCTTCCCTCCACCCTATTTGAACTTTTCTGCGGAGCCCCGGGCTTTTTTCAACGAATTGAAGGTAGGCCCGGCATCTGACCCGATGCAGAGAGGGGGTGAGTGCGGAGCTTTGTCCCGCCCGTGGTTCGACCGGTCCGGCCAAGTGAGTTCCCGCCGAGGCATTCCTCGGACCCCTCACCCTGTCAGGACCAAAATATTCAGCTTTTGGAGGTGGAAAAAGCCGCGCAATTTCCAGAAATGCTCAAGGACCATTTGTGATTTGTGCTGAAGCATTCTTCCGACAATGGATTTGTTGATCAACCGTGAAAATGATGCCGTGGATTAACCTTAATCGGACGTTACTCGTCTTAATCGTGACATTGGTGGCGCCTAGCGTCCACTCGCCTAATTCTTACCAGCATGTGACGGACGAGTGTGATTGGATGGACAGGTAAATTTTTCTAATCAGTATATTTTCTATCATGCAGTATCTAAACATCTTTGTAAATTCTAAAATAATTTGTTTTTCGAATTATTGGGGCAGAAAAAAAACAACCAAAATCAACCGCAAACTATATGCTTTGTAAAATGGTTACTAAACGAGCACCATTTTGGGAATTTGCTTCGTACTTTATGCCTTGGCCATGCTAAAATATCCATGAGCTGTATTAAAATATTAATGCACATCGTAGTTTAGTCAGCCCTGAGTACAGGAGAACCTCGTTAAAAGACGAATCTCAAGGGACGGCAAAATTTTTTTCGTTTACAGTGTTTACACCGTAGTTCGTACTATCAGAAGTCGGACGGGAACTGGAAATTGGTTCGCACTACTAGAAATTTGTGTTAAGCGAGTTTGTCTTAATGAGATTGCTCTGTAATACCAATATTTGAGGCAAAAATCGTATTTTAAATACCGATTATTATATCGCACAGTTCACACTCCCACTTCAAAAATGACAGAACTGAATTTTTTTTTATTATTTTGAGATCAAGAACATGGGAGATATGGGAGAATGGGAGAATGGGAGATATTAAGGCATAGAAATCCATGATAAGATAAAGTGACCATATACTGGCATTTAGTCGAAACCATAGCAAACCTCAGATATGTCGTTTTTGCTGAATGCAGAGCTCATTTACATGTAGCTTGATTTGCTACCATCTGAAACAGGAAATTGAATTTTTTTTTGAGTTGGGTCACTTTTGAAGCTGAGGTTAGATTACTGGTGCTTGTGAGGAATTTCATTAGCCAGGTTTACAGTATGATTTAATATATTGTACAGTATATACAGTACATTAAAAAAATAATGCATCATCATCATCTTCGCGCGCATAGTCACATGGCTCTTACATTAACGAAACAATTCTTTGTCGGTTTAAAAAGTCACGTGATGTTGCCTGTTACCAGTGGCGTAACTAGAAACATTTTCTGGGGGTCCAGCCCGGGCCCCCACCCCCTGGAAACTTTAAACTTTTTATACCCGAGTGTTTCTTACCGGTCCTCGAAAAAGCTCAATGTGTTTACTTGCTGTATTAACTTTTTATTATGCTATGATTATAATATTACATTTTAAGTTTTATCCAAAAAAATCTATATTAATTTTTTTTATTTATGCCTTTTGATTCTGTTCATAATTTGGAAAATTTCTCCTCGGAAACTGATGAAAATTTTACAAATCTGTACTCGCAAACAGTTGGAAATTTTGCAATTTTTTTCTCTGAATCTGTTGAGAATTTTGCAAATTTCTCCTCGAAACTAGTTAAAATTTTTACTACAGGTGTTGTTTTTACTTCGGTGTATATTCATTTTCGGACTTTTGTTTCGTGAAATTTAAGGTTGCATGCCCTAATCGGATTACCGATTGAGGTTTACTTTGATGACTGTTTTTTTTCCACAAATGCATTCAAGCGTTCACCAAAGATGTATACTTAAGATTCTTTTCTGAATCTGAGACCCTGAAATTTTCTCTGGAAATCCGATCTGGCCTCAAGAATCCAAAAGTGTGGGTGGAGGCGCTGGGGCAGTCCACTCATTGCTTGCCCAGACATTGTCCTGTCGTTGAATGCTGATAAAATCATCCTGGTAAAGCTAAGAGGGGAATAATGAAAGGGCCTCGCGTTTCCCCCAACAAGACCCGATGAGATGGCAGGCATCCCGCACGGTGGTTTTTTTTCTAAACTAAGAATTTCAACATGGCGACTGGGTCACGTGTAATACCCCCTCCACCATATTGTCGCTTCCCTACCCCCATTATAATGGATGGCTTTTGTGTTCTTTTACTAATGCTGTTCACGAAAATGGTTTTAGCATAAACTCGTCTGCAAATCTCAAAGACTGGACTGGTCTGGTCTGGTCAGTAGGCATGGATTTTATAGAAGATAATTTAAATAAAAACCAAAAAATTGTAATAGCCAATAAGCATTTCCCTCAGGTCATTCCTCGACTGGTTTTGTCAGACTTCTTGGTGATTTATTTCAACATGACAGACCATAGATTCTCAATGCAGGCATAAAAAAAAAACTTGATTTTGTGGCATCCATTAGTTTTATTTTTGATTCGGCTTAGTCTTGGCATTGAAAAACTTGTTTTAATCTCTTCAAAACCGACCGATTGCACTTGAGAAATGGGTAGTTTTGTAGAGAGTGGTTATGCCACAACAGTGGGTGTCCATCATGAAGACGAACCGCGCTGGACCGATTTCGACTCTCGCTGAAAGCATCAGTATGCGACCTACAATTCTAGTTTCGGCAAAGAGGGTACAGTTTTTGTAACTCGAGTGAATTAAGTGCTTCTGTTATATGTAAATCTTTAGGTAACCCTTGACTGATAACATTAAAATAATCTAAACATCATGCATCCTCAAGAAACAATTGTGACACATCACTAACGATTAACCACGATAAAGTTTCTAAGGATTTCTAAAGTCATTCTTTCGAGCAGGGTTCCCCCAGACCTGGAAAAGTCAGGGAATTTGAAAAAGCCAGGAAAGAATGACTTTTTAAAAAGTCAGGGAAATTCAACGTATTAATGTTGTCGCAGTCCAAAATTAATGCTTCTACAGGTGGTTTGCTCAGGGCCCATTTGCAAACTTGTTCACCAATGTTCACCAATTTCCGAGGACAAATTTGTAACTTTTTAAATTGGCCAAGGACACATTTGCAAAATGTTCTACTTTGTCGAGAATAAACTTGCAAAATACTCAGCCTTTTCCGAGTACAGTGTACATAGTTACAAAAATTTTAACCTATTGCTAGGATCGCACAATTTTGAAGTTTTCTGAAAACAAGCTCGCAAAATTTCCGAGCACAAACTTACAAAATGTTTAAACTTTTCGCAATACAAATTTGCAAAATTTCCAAACTTTTCCAGCATCAATTTGCAAACTTTTCAAAGGTTTTCGAGTACCACTGAGTTGTAAAATTTTCAACAGTTTACGAGGAAAATTTGCATAATTTTCAGCATAAATTCCGTGGAGGAATTTGCAACATTTTCAGCAGATTTCGAGGACAAATTTACAAAACTTTCAACATTTTCCGAAAACAATTTGAAAAATTATCAAAGATGTTCATGCATGTTTTTTTTGGTAAATTTTGTAAAATTGTTATTGGTAAATTTTGCAAAATATTGAATATTGTCCTTTTTGTCGATTTTGCAAAATCGTAGATAACATTGGCATATGTCAATTTTGATTTTGTGATTTGTCAGGGAAATTTGTTTGAAAACCTGGAAAAGTCAGAGAAGTTGAATATGAAATTTCTGGGAGAACCCTGTGAAGGGTCTCACGAACCACCGCAAATCTAAGTTCAGAAACTTCAAACAATTTTGTTTTTACCAAACTGCTCTTGGACGGTAGCGCACGTACGCCACTGACCTTTTGTTTCCCTTAACTAATGTTCCAACATTTATGGTTTTTTAATTGGTAGCTCGGCCATGGACACCCCGGAGAGGTCAATCCGGCCGGTGTACTTGAGGTGCTCCCAAGGAAGGATCGAGTGGAAGTACCCACGAGGAGCGCTGCGCGTCCTTCTGCGTCTCGGCACTTCGGGCAAGGACTTCAGAGGTTGCATCAGGGCCGGAAGCCAATTCCAAGGGGCTCGCTTGTACCTGGAAGGTCATCGCACTCTGCACTCGATTTTCTCCGTCCAAGATGGACGCCATCCCCAACTGCCGAGATGTTTCTCTTCAAGAGATGGACAAGTAGCATTGTACGTGGAGGCGGAAAAGGCCAACGGAAGTCTTGGAGTGGCGGCCTTCAGCTACGACCTGGAGACAAGATGGCCGCCGACATTGACCAAGAAGGAAGAACGGACCACTTCGGACCTGGTGGAAACAGGTGAGCAATTTTGCGCTAATAAAGACGACTTCGATCATTAAGTTGTTTTTTTGCATCGGCCAGGGTGTCTTGGGCCAACAATGGGCCGCATTCGCCACGCAGTGAAATTGAATTTCTCGAAATTTCTGCCGAAATGTTAGCCTCTGGAATTATCGGACGGTTATTAAGAAAGGTTTCCTCCAACGCAAAAACACCTCGTCATCTGAGCGTGGGTTAATCCATCGCCCTGATGTGAGGAAGGATGTCAGTTTGAAACGGAACTGAGGTCTTGGAGTAACCACATGCACCACTGACCGTAATTCCAAAATGGAAATTCGATGTAAGAGTACAAGGATGCTGAAGGATTTCCTTGAACTGACAGTAGTTCTAAGAATGTAGTACAGTACAGACTTGAGATGCAGAATGTTATATATCTACATAATTATCGATGCCATGCCAAATTATGTAATCTTGTTGAGAATCTTTTCATTTTATGTCATCTAAACTTCTTAGAACCCATCTTCTTTATTATCCAAGTCTGTTACCCAACGAATTTTGAGATTTCAATATGCAACAATAGTTTTTTTAGTATTGTTTACATGTATGTTTCAATTTTTTTATTGAACTTGAAAGTTACACATTCATTATCCAAGAGATATGGCTATTACATCTCGCTTTCAAAAGTATACATCATAGCATTTTGATTGCAGGTTTGAGTCTTCAGTGACTCTGAGGTTTTCTTCCAAATTTACTTGTCGATCATGATGTCACTGTGCCAGCCTCACTTCAAGCGTGATTGGTGCATCCCACTTTTTTTTACTGGATCGGCTAATAGAGTTGTGGGGGGCTCCCTAATTAACAACACCAATTAGTCTCAATAAGTCGGGGGAAGGGGGGGGGATTTCTGACATGGTAATCACAACACTGCCCTCTTAAACAAAGGTTCTGGCAACCATCTGCTGAGCAAGAGAAAAAGGATGCAACACCTGAGTCTAAATGTCATCGATACGCCATCTACGGGTGAAATCAGAGGCGTAACATGAAATGCACGTGCCACTGATTACCTTTGTCCGTTGACGTGCTCCAGTGAAGCATTTTACACGTGATGATTACATGTTTGGCAAATGTCGCCCCATCCACCTGTTGAAGGTCTTTACTTTCACGGATGAGTCGTGAGGTGGCGAGCTCAAACAATCAGATGACATTTATTTACACCTGCAAAAAATGTGCTTCATTGCAGATAAAGGCAACTCTTGAGAGATTCCCTCTTTGGTTGAGTAAGTGCCATTTACAGTTTGAAATAAAGACACAGCCCAACATCCATGGGCCTTTTGGGTGTTTGGTAACAGCTTGCATAATGAAACCATTAAGAGGTTTGACAAACCATGTGCGAGGATTGAATGTGAAACAATGGAAGTTGTCCAAAGTAAAAAAAAGGGAAGTTGTCCATGCATATGCATGCCAAAAAGTCATGGACAAAGCAGACAATCAGTCCAGGTTCATGACTGCAGGTGTCTGGAGAAAAAGGAGAAATTTTATGATGCGTAACGGAACCCAGCGTGAATTGGATGCCCCCATGGACCTTTGTATGCATTCTGGACCGTTCCTCTTGTTTTAGTTCAGTTTTTGCTCCAGGTTTTCTTTGCCATCATTGTTCTTCAGAGTTTCGCAAGGCAAATTGTTTGCTACGACTTGATGGATGGGAATGTCAAAGTAAAAATCTTCAATTTCAACGTTTTTGAATGAGCGATGAGGGAAAACGCAATTTGTGTGGACGTTTCTGAATTTTCTCCAGTAATGTATTCTGAACGTTGAGAAACAATCTTTTATTTATATTCAGCGCTGTTTAGATCATGTCTACGAAATAGTTGCGTGCAAGAACCGCAACGCATTATAGAAACTTTTCCAAAACACCAAAAGTGATGTTTGGACAAACCCTGTTCTGTAAAATTTTCAAACTGTTACTCGAGTTTTATCTTTTGATGTTATCTTCCTGTTGGTCGATTCTGCACCGACTTCGTCTCTGGAGACTGATGTCAGACCAGGGAAGAAGAGCTACAAATGTCATACACCTGACAGACCACCATGACTCGCTTCAGAACGACATTTATAGGTGCAAAACGAGTCTTTTAGAACGGTGTTCTCCCAACATTTTTACCCGGCCTGCGGACCGGTGAAAATAGTAAAAATATTTCGCGGACTAATAAAAATAAGAAAAATATTTCACAGGATTTATACTATCAGGATTCCGGTTCTCCCAGAAATTTCATATTCAACTTCCCTGAATCTTTCAGGTTTTTAAGCAAATTCCTTGCCCAAGACAATGCCAAAATTGGCTATGCCAATGTTATTTATTAAAATTTGGTAATGATACACTAGAAAAAATTTCAAAATTAACATAGAAAAATGTTGAAATTTTTTCAAAATTAGCATTAGAAAATGTTTACCATTTTACAAATTTGTCTTAATCGGAAAATTTGGAAGTGTTGAAAATTTGTCCTAGGAAAAGATTGGAAGTCCTCGAAAATACTTAAAAATTCTGCAAATTTGTACTCGGAAAACGTGGGAAATTTTGCAAGTTTGTCTTCGGAAACTGTTGATCATTTTCAAAATTTGAAATTTTGCAAATGTGTCCTCTGTAAATTTAAGGAATATTGCAAATTTGGCCTCTGGAAACAGTCTAAAATATTTTTTACCACGTAGAAGAATTAATTTTGGATTGTAACAACATTAATACGTTGAATTTCCCTGACTTTTCCAGACATTTTGAATTTCTCTGACTTTTACAGGTCTGGGAGAACCCTGATTATTTATACTGTATACACTAGTTTTTTGGTTGTAGTTTCAAAATCTAATGATATAAAATGAAAACTAAATACGTGTATATAATTATTTAAAATAATCAGAAACCGAGCGGTCGTCGGAGCTTTTTCGCGGACCGGCAAGACATTTCTGAAACACTATTCTAGAACAAGCAGGAAAATCATGCATGAATGGGCTACAGGCAGGTGTACCAGAAGCCCTTTGCTTAGCCATTTATAAGCTAAATTGCGCTTATTCAGAAGACCCACACAATGAGTCGTCTAGAGCGCGGCTACTTTCTTTGGAATTTCAGTATTAGTCAGCAAAATCGGTGTGGTAATCCACTGAAGAATTTGTTGCAATGCCAGCTAATCTGGAGCCAACAACAACAATGTCGAGAGGAAGAACATACCCCCTTGGCCCGTAACGTGTAATTTGTCAGTGTGTATCATCTTTCGATGGCATTTCACCGAAATTTTGCTAATCTTTTTCCATCTCTCCCTTTCTTCAAGACGAGGGAATCGCATTTCAAGAATCCACCTGGATCTCTACATGTGTCCGTGGTTTTCACGGGTGTTTTTCTGGCATTGTCCATGTTCTTAGCACGTGTGCTGCCCGCAAGAATACCTGCCGAGGCACAAAGCGTTTTCGGGACACCCACCTGTCACGTGGTCCCTCCCAGAGTTTTCAATTCTTTACAAGTTTTTCGATCACATTTCGCTGATATGGAATTCCACACCGCCTGGTGACAGGTAGGCCATCTTCAGATGAGGGGTCATGACCAGAGATGGCCATTTGTTAGTCGGTTGATCAGTCGGGACTAACGACTAATCATTCGTGTATTAGTCATGGCTCTTCCGATTGATTATTGATTAGTCGTAATGTAGGCTAATTAGATTGATATTAGTTAGTCATTAGTCGTTTATATGCAACGACTAACTGTCTAACGTCGTATCTACTTGTATGTATGGAAATTGTTACAAAAAATTTGCAAATTCTTGACAATTTTGCTAATATCGGCCAGTTTTGCTGATATTCGACATTTTTGCTAATATTTGACAATTTGGCCAATTTTCCACAAATTTGTTTATTTGGATTCCACAATTTTGCAACTTTTTCTAAAATTTCCGAAATTTTTCACAATTTGGCAATTAATTGTCTAAAAAGTTGCTATATTGTAGAAAAATAACAAAACTGTCGAAAAATCTTTATAACCTTAGAAAATTTACAATATTGTCAAAATGCAAAAATTGTAAAACATTAGCAAAACTGTCGAATATTCGAAAAAATAGCCTTTCTCCGAGGCTATTTTGTCATCAATTTATTGTATTTGTTGGATTATGCTGATGCTCAAGTCCTCAAATTGGCCTCAGTCGATGGCATCGATACGATCTGATGGCATTCTTTCAGCGTGGCCAATCTCTTACCTCCCGGTGATCGTTAAGTAGTTTTTAATCTCTGAATTTCATCTGCATTAGGGCTAAATATGTTTAGTGGTTATGGTTTTCCCCCATAACATGTTCGGTGTTCCGCATGTTTCAAAAAGAACCTGATAAATGACCATGAGCGGCTCGTTTTAGGCCACTTCATGCCGTGCTAGAAGTCATTACCTGAGCTGATGGCCCCCTAAGATTTCCAGCGGCATTGGCGTGCTTTGCAGAACTTGAGACCAATAAAAGACATCTTGTAGATGTTAATTATCTTATCAAACTATCAACGACGTAATATTTTCAAGAAAATAAGTGTATTCCTGTTTAAAAAGTATTTCATCAATTTTTATATCTCTTTCTATCTCATGTTATAGATTACAATATGAGTTATATAATGTTGGCAGTTATTATATCTAAACTTAAGAGTAAATTAATACATGTATATATGCATATTTTCATAAAATATTTGCATAACACTGCAAATGTACAATTTAATTTTAACACGGTGTTATACGAGGGGTGTTCATTATGTTTCCGCAATGAATTTTTTTAAACCGGCATTATGGATTTTAATTAAATTTGGTAGAGAAATACACAAAACGTCATGAAAAAATTCGGTTTTGTGAGATGCATTTTTGCCATCGTTTTGGCAGCGAGTGTGCCTCTCTCAAAAAATGTTTTAGCCAAAGCATTTCTGATAGACACTGACCTTCCACTTCTGTCACCATCTTTCACACTTGTCTGTCCATTTCTTTACTTTTCAATTCACTCATAGAATGATAGACAGAACGTTTGGACATTACTCGGACCTTAAACATTTCACACATTTCTGCTCCTGAAAGGACTTCAGAAAGTTAACCAAACGAACAACAGACCGCTGCTGAGCAACTATCTCCTCAGCAGACTTTGCTGAGCAGAGTCCATCTTTGATTTCAAATTTTAAGCACGTGCAATTATTGAAACATGTATACCGTATAAATGTTTAAATATGATCAGGAATCATGTAAGAATTTTTCCAACAAATTTCATTAAAATCCATGCAGCAGTTTTTTTTAAAAAAATGACTGCAGGGACCTAATGAACACACCGACTACCAAAAACATGAATGGCTGCATCTTCATGAGCCTCATCTTCCTGGCAATAACTCACAGCTCCCGATGAAGATTTTGATTTTGAGTAGTTTGTTTCATTGTTTCATTTCTGTTTATTTTTAGATTGCCGTCCTTGCGACGAAGCTGACCTCTTGCAACTCTATTGCATCAGTGATTTCGGTAAGAGAATCAGATTTATTGATTTAAACTTTTCGACTTAAAGTCCGAATGGATGAAATTCAGCAAATGGTATCAGTCTTTGTTTATAGATGATAACGGTTTTATTACCAGCGCTTCGCTTTTGTGATTCTTTTGTTAATTGTTCCCATTAACAGACGTCGACAAACAATTCTGTTCTTGAGCAAATACTTTTATCATTAGATCAAACTCCACGCGAGGGTGTTAACCCTATGTTTTTGGCCCGAGCTCGAAGCTGGTTCGATGAGAATTTGATACGTTTTTGGGGCGGAAATGCTGCGTTTTTCAAATTTTTATCAGATTTTTCTTCAGTGTCCTCCAGAGTTGCTTTACCTGCCGGTGGTGCCAGACAGACGTATCGCATTTTGGCAAATATTGAAGCATGTTTGATTGCCGCGCATGGGTGCGAAAACTGCCATCTGCCACTGCCAAATAATGACCGTTTTGCGTGACCATGCAACGGACCTTCCAAAGGGGGGATGACTAAAATAATGAACGAAATAACGGTTTATGAGCTGGAGCAGATGGTGGTGTATTTTAATAGTTCTTCTGCGGATGAATTTGAATCCAATGAATCCGAGCGGACAAATCAGCACCTAGATTAGATTTTTGGCCGTTATTCCGGACAAACCATGTGTCAATGTGCCATGCACGCGCATTTATTTACCCCCGTCCCCCTTTATATCCCCCACTCATTTCCCTATGCATTGTGGACACCATGTGCATTATTTCAACAGTTTTCATCCTACCCCTGTATAACGTTTTCAAAATCTATTCTTTGTACAAAAAAAAATTGGCGATTTTCTGGACAATGACATTACTATACCCCGAAGGGCTTCAAGTCGCCACCAGGGGGCCTTCAGCTCTGTTGACCATTGGGTGCTCTATTTTACACTCCGTTGCTCGCGCTGTTATCTGAGAGATACATGAACATTTTTTTTAAATAAATCGATGACAGCTTGAGTATTTATAGACCGTGGTTTCCAGTTTCAGTTTTCCTCGGTGTATAGGGGCACTCAAACAGAAGTTTTGCGCATAATTGGCAGTCGTGAAGTCACGTGTGCAAAAGGAATGCAATGGTTTAAAAAAAGACCCTGGAGCATAGCGGCGCTATTCTACCATCTTTTTAACGTAAGATACATTTGAGGCTGCGTTGTAAATGATGACGTCATTCATTAATATGCTTATGATGACGTCATCTGCGGAACTTTTCAAATGGCGCCATCATCAGAATTTGTATAAATGACGTCATCCGAATTTTAATGAATGCAATTGGGAATTTAATCTGATATTTTTTGATTGGGAATTTTTCGAAAATTTAATCGGACATTTAATAGGGCATATAATCGGACATATTAGGGCATTCACAACTCCAAAACTACTCCCTTAAGTCGGGGAAAAGGCGTAATTCTACGTCAAAACAGCAATAGCCTTGAGTGAATTTTTTCTAAGGAAATTCTGGAAAAAATGCTACAATATGTTGAGATAAAAACCTGATATTTTAAGTATAATAACAACTTGTCTCCCTTTCAGAACTGCACGAGCATGTAACCTTCGATGAGAATGAAATTTTCTTGAAAAAGGGGGAAAATTGAGGTTTCTAGGTGAATATTATTTACGCTTTCAAAGCGCTGAAAGTTAGCTATTAGCAATTTTATTAACGCTCTTCAGTTAGAATACTGATTTTTAATGGTCAAAGCATGGCTAAGTGATGTTTTGGGGTTAAACGCCAATGATGTTTTCTGGAAAATCGAGTTCTGAATACTCGAATGTGCGGCTTGATTAACACCGGTGGGTGGTTGATGGCATGTTCAAAAAAGACAAAATAAAAACTCTCCAGGATTCGGCGAACAATGGACAAAACGTGCGCCGTGTTAAATGCTGGGGATCTGAGCCAATAATGGAAATGCAAGCAGAAAACAAGAGCCAGATATGAGAACGGGTCGTGATTGCATTTCAAAGTCTGAATTAGCCACCTGGGGAGCCACGTGAAAGGAATTTCGAAGAGCGTACCATTTCATCCGTTTTGAATTTACAATTAATGCCACGGGATGGCCGGCCAGGGACATAAAATTGGAAAAACGTTGAAGTTTTAATTATAAGCCCCGCGCGATGGGTGGACGACGATCGACGATAAACGACCGGTCAAAAAACCCTGCTATATAACAGGGTTCTCCCCCAGACCTGGAAAACTTGGAAAAGTCAGGGGAAAATATTAGGGGTGAATGACTTATTTTGAAAGTCAGGGAAATTCTACGTTTTTCAAATTTGCCCACTACAAATTTGCAAAAATGTCAACAGTTTCCGACAAAAATTTACAAAATTTTACAAATTTAACGAGGACAAGCTTAAAATTTTTCACGTTTTTTCGAGTTTTTTTTTCGTTTTTTTCCGTGTTTTCCGAAGACAAATTTGCAAAATTTTCTAGTTTTTCGAAGATTAACGTTGGAAATTTTCAAACTTTTCGTAATACTATCATTGCCAAGATTTCGAACACATGTTTTCGAGTTTTCAAAATTTTCACCTGTTTTTGAAATGTACAGATTTGTAAAATTTGCAACATTTCTGAAGGAGACATTTGCAATATTCTTCACGTTTCCGAGTACAAATTATCAACATTTTCAAAATTTTATCAAGGAGGAATTTGCCATATTCTTCACGTTCCGATTATACATGCAAATTGTCAACTGTAATTGCAAAATGGCTTCTGGGAAAGCATGAGAATTTGCAGTAATTATATCATTACGACGAATTATTATGTCCACAAAATATCTGAAAATGGCCGAAGGCCGAATAAAATTGTTAAGTTTCGTTTCGGAGGCACGCAGATTAATTTTTGCATCACGATTGCACAACTCGGATGTTGTTGTGTTGTTTAATAGCAGATAGAATGTCCGGATTTCAAATAAACTTTAAAAATACGTATCTTAAAGTGACACAACTAAAAAAATTGCTATTTTCCGGATTAAGAAAGTATTAAATCGATCGAGCGAAATGTGCTTCAATGTATGTATTCAGTAAAAACCACCCATCTGAAGCGAACTGTATACACGTTTATTAATACTGTCATTATAGCTTCTGAAAGTGACATTAAGAATGATCGTGTAGAGTTGGCGTTTCTGAAGCGGGGGTGCGATATGTTGCGATTCAAGTGTCTCAAAACGATGGTACTCCGAAAATTGCCAGAAGCAGAAATTGCAACCGGACAGTCCCAACTTTCCAAATTGACCGATCGTCTAGGCCAATGCCACCCAGAAACCGAACAGCGGGTTACCACTTTTGCGGTTAATCTCCTGGACAGCTTCGATCATCGTCTTTCGACATGTTTACGATCAAATCAACGCAATAAGTGACACGTGACACATTCGGATACCAGAACCGAGGTTCAACAATCAAGTAATTCGGCGATGAACCAGTCGATGAACTAATTTCGTTAAGCCGACGCGTCGTCCAGTTCGTAAATTCTAACTTGTTATCGGAGCTGATTTTTACACCTTTTTTAAACTTTCTCTTTACAGTGGCCAGAGGACGGATGCTTCGCCTCAGCGATAACCAACCTTTGGAGCGGACGGAGTTGAAAGTTGGAGCCTCGAAGGTCTACAAACAGAACTCTGCGGTGTTCGTAAAGCACAAGCACCGCCGTCATCACAACCGTCATGGTGACAATGGCCTTACTGACGTAGCCACTGTCTCTTCCGATCAACGACCAAAGGCATCTTGGCTGGGCGTTGTCCACTTTCCTCTCAGATGCAGCGTGAAATTCGGTTCCGGAGAATTTCTGTTCCTGGGCAGGTTCCTCTTGGGGTCACCCGTAGTCACGTGCGCCCCCCGCTGGGAGACTTGGCTGCGAGTGAGGACAAAAGCCGCTAGTCGAGGCACTCTGCCCTGCAACGTACCTTGAGTTTGACGTACATGTCTCTGGCTACAGCGCCGAATTTCAATGATCTCAAGCACATTCCAGGGTATTTATTAGTCGTGCAACGGAAATGCCAGGTTGGGACAGTTCCCAAAATGTGCAACTTGCCTTGCTGTTTGGTGAAGATGAAGGATGTCAGTTGGGATGCGCTCTGAAAATGTCTTGGACAGACTTCAATGTCGTCTCTTCTACGGTTTGCCCATTGATGAACTTGATGCAAAATGGTTTCCATGTTTCTTGGGGTTGGGGATGTGGAAAAATGAGATGTGCTTTAGTGCAAATAGAATTATTGTACAGTTCTCCAATGATTCATGAAAAATACCCATGTATCATGTTTCACCTGAAGATTTGAACATGAAAAAATAAGAAATTGAGCTAAATTTCCCTTTAGTACAATTAAGAACTATATATAGTTTTAATGAAACTTGTTGGCGTCCGGGTGGGAAGAATCGCATAACGCCCCCCCCCCTTCCTCCAATTCTCAAAAGTGAAACAATTTCGAAACTATCTTCTTTGGAAAATTTCGCAGTTTTTTAGAATTTTGAAATTTTTGAAAATAAATTCGCAATTTTTTTTAAAAAAAATTGCAAATTAAATATCCGCAAATTTTAAGTAAAATACTCAACTTTTTAAAATAAAAAACGGCACATTTTAAAACCAAATTCGCAGATGTGTGACAATTCGCAAATTTGTAAATTAAATTATCAAATTTTGAAAATAAAAATCGATGTTGGGGAAAAAAATATTGGAAAATAAATTCGCAAATTTTTAAAATAAAATATCTACTTTTTAATTGAATTCTCAAATTTTAAATAAAACTCTCAAATCTATAAAAAAAGTCGCAAATTTGTAAAAAACATTCACAAATTTTGAAAAAAAACATCGCACATGTTTGAACAAAATTAGCAGATGAGGGCCAATTAACCGACAATGGATTGTTGCAAAAATTTGGAAAATTTACGTGGAAAATACAATTTGTTTTACTTTTTTGCGCCCGGGTGCACCCTCATTGCTACTCTGCTGCTCTTGAGCAAACCAAAAATGATGAACGCCTTGATTTTGAATGATTTTCAACAAAAAAAAATTAATCAATCAAACCAATGCTCTTCCGTGAATCCAAGTAGAGTTACCTCGTTCGGTAAATTCATTTTCTAATTTTTTCCCCCAAAAATGGGTTTGTTCGGGGTTAACAACATTGTTTTTAGAATGTTGACTGACTAGAAGTGCTAAATATGGACATTCCTAATACATCCCATGCAAGCACAACCCAGATGCATTCTTTCCTCTCTCCTCATTGTACATAATTATTAAGCTGGGTTTCCACTTGAGCTGCGTTTCGCGCAAGGCCTCGCAATCGCGCTCGCGTTGCTCGCAACGCGTTCGCTGCGTGGTCGCTTTGCAAGGCTCGCGTCACTTGCAAAAGTCTGTTGAAGGCCACGGCGCTCCCAATTTGGAGGTAAATTTAAATGTCCCGTTTAAACAGATTCACAACACAGTTGAACTACGTGTGCATTACTGCAGATATTTCCATAGCAACATCCTATCTTATAAGGTAATATAAATTAGGTTTAAATTGTTACAAGCTTAGGTAACAATCTAAGGTTTACTTCTAAGGTTTACTAAGGTTGAAGATCTTTTCAAGTAATGCTTCAATTACTGATTTGTGCTGAGCAATCCTTTGATAACTATAATGGTACCAAAAGGAGGACCGTCTCCATTTGTCCGACTCTTGATTAAATTCTCTGCCAGGGTCTACTACTCTATGCCGAATCTTATCAGTCTTTTGGGATCTTGCCCATCTTCAGACATTTTTACAAATCTTTTGTAAACTGCGACAACGATGTTCTTTGCTGTCTTTTTTAAAAACAAAAATGTGTAGTTTTCATTTTTCTGGTCAACGGTAAAACCTAACGTGTTCTTTCGTTATTTTTCTAACCTGGTATCAATCATTATTGCATGTTGCTATATTTAGATGCTTGCTGTAGACTTTTCATCCATCTTTGCATTTTTTTGCAAAAGAAATCTAGCATGGCCATCTTGGCATGTATGTTCTTAGAAGAAAAAACTGAAAAACTTCCAGCCAAAGGATTTTTTTACAAATCACACAATTAGACTTATTACATGTACCTGGTTTCTTTTTCTTTTTAAAAAAAAGAAAAATAATTTTTTTTAACCCTCGTGTCAACATGCGATCTTTTCTTTGTGCCAGTAAACGCAATTTTGGCTTTGGATCCAGGGACCAAAAGTTCAGCGGTATTGAATTCATTATTAGGCTTAACAAATTGTGAAAAACAGGGTGCTCCAAAATGAATACACCGACAGAAATTGTTATTATATTTGTATTCATAAGGTATATTGGAAATTGAAATGTCCGAAATTAAATTGTAGACCCAAAATAATACCTCTTGCTTTTGAAAAATCGTTTTGTGGTACCCTGGCTTTTGTAATTTATTTAGATACCTGTTCGAGTATCTGGCCACAGGTTATTATTATCTTCTAAATATTAAATTGTTGCCAACAATATTGGCAGCAGAGTGGGTGATACTTTCAGATATTGAAGACTTCATTTTAGGATGGCAAATTTTGATAATGGTTGAAGTGTGTATCAGTTAAATTATTGCAGTATATGCGTTTGTGTCCCTTTAATACTGGTGTTATGAACAAGCTCAATGCATTTCTTACGAACGGTGTTTTCTTTGTGAAATTCTTTAGACATTTTTTTCTTCAATACAATTGCATTCTGAAGTGTTGTTTCTAGCCTGCTAAAAGTTGTTCGCGTTGCAGTTTTCAAGTTTTTAGCCAAATTACAAGGCCAAGTGGCTACAACTTACGTCACTTAACAATATGAATGGCCTTTTGCGTAAATGTTCTTGTGAGTCTATACATGCTAGCATATTAGAGGATTGCCAAAAACAATTTTTGCAACTAAAAAAGGTACTGTATGTAGATTGTGTGACTTTGACAGTATTTGAAATGTTACTGCTGTGGACATTTGTGAAAAAATCTCATAGTAGGCTATGCTAATGCGCGTTTTCTCTTTTACAGCGTGTGATTAAATTGAATTACGCAAATATATTACGAGTATTTTTGTCACTTTCTTTTGGTTTCTGTTTTAGACTTTTTCTGCTTCAACTTTTGTCCGGATGGACACGGAAATTGGACAAACTATGCTGTATCTAGAGGACTGGAGGTTGATGTCTAAGTTTTCTAATTTCTTTCCCTTTCTCTGTTTTCCTGGACCATTAGCCATTATTCCAAGAAATCTTGATAAGCAGAGAATTAATCTCAAGCTAATTTTGATGACGTGTCCGATTATAACAAACTGTTCTTTCACTACTTTACGACGTGTTATTTGATCTTTTAATTTTGATTGGTGGATAATAAATGTATTGGGCCATCTATCTATCATACTGTAGCTGGGCGAGATACCACAAATTACAAAATCCACAATTAGACTTACTGTATGAAAGTCGTGACCATTGTATTTGCCTTAGTGTAGTTAATTTAAACGTTGTAAGGATATTTTTTAAATTACTCATTATTTAAGAATAATTCGCTCGTAGTAAACTGAATAACGGAAGAAATTTAAATTATAAAAAAAAATGGAATTGTGCCTTTACATTATACCGAGTGATTCATAAGTCCATTGTAGGTTGTTTATACTGTAATAATTAAATTGCATTTAAGTAAATTTGAACACAAAATGTATTGAGAAGGCTAAGGGGCGCCTGCTAATGTACCTTTTGTTGACCTTGACATTTGTCTTGAAGGTCATTGAAATTATAACTTTTTATTATTCGCGATACATTGATGGTTTCAATTAGTGAAATGATAATTGCCCCTTTTGTGAGCACAAAACATCAAAGAGAATTAAAATCAGACCGCAATCAAAAACGTTATGACGAAAAGGAAAAATTTGCAGCCCCCTACAATTAAGGTCTGATTTTAAATATGTTTGTTGTTTTGTGTGCACAAAAAGGCACTTATCATTTTACTAATTGAAACCATCAATCGTGAATAATAAAAAAGTTACAATTTCAATGAACTTCAAGACCAATGTCAAAGTCAACAAAAGGTTTATTAGCAGCACAACTAAGGACGCAACTTGGAAGAATTTACTACATCAACTTTTAGAGTAAAAAACAGACTTTTTTAGTTTAAAAATGACGTTTTGGCCTTTGAAACACCAGAGTCTCCCAATTTTAAGTCATGATTCGATACATATAATAATAAGATATTTTAGTGAAGAAAAGATCAATAGAACACTAGATAGAACTAAATACTAAAAGAGGTGAGCAAAAATAATCTACCATATATGCTTGTCTCGTTAAAATGCATAGGCAAATCATTAAGATTAAATGTAGAATATTTTAAAAAGGGGCAAACATGGGCAAATTTTTTTCAGTTTCTGAAAGAAGAGGTTCTCCTGATCCTTTTGATACATGTATACTGTATTACTTTTTACCGAGACTCGTGGAGAACTATACTAAGTCACTAGGAGAACATTATGACATAAGAAAAAAATTGAGAATCATATAATAGATTGTATCGCTTTTTGAGAAATAGACAATGTAACCGAGCAAGGTGCTTATATACAGTATATATAGTTTATTTTTTAAATCGGGACAAAAAAGTGCTCTTTTGTGGTTAGAAGTACAGAACATCTAAATGTATTAACTGTGATGCGTAATATTTATGCATTTTGAAGAAAAATATATTTTACAATGCATTATTTTATAAATTCAAAAAGAGTTTATGAAAACACGAAATATATATATATTACGTTAGCAGTGCAACTGATATATTTTGACAAATTTAAAAATCTTCGTTTTTGAGATGCATTCTTCCAATGAGCATGGCACTGCCCTTGGCATCAACATATTACCACATATCCGGAGATATTTGAGCAAATGGTGTATAATTTATCGAAGGAAACAAGAGCAGCATTTCCATAAATACATTTTTCATGTTTATTTGTCTGACGAGGACAACGAATTAAGGCACCGAAACACTGCCCTGCTCCCCTTCTAATCAAAACAGCGTGCATTTATGGAAAATTCAAAACTACAAATCGCGAGATGAATTGAGAAAGATACCAATCAACGCTATAATTAAAACGACACGGCAATGTAATTGGCTAATGACGCGTTGACCATTTCCTGAAACAAAGGTTTCTTCGGGCGAAATTCACGTTCAGGGGGGTTGGGGGGTGTAAAAATTGTTATCCGAAAACCAAATTACTTCGAAAAAGTGCTTCTTCGTTCGGGAGAGCATGAGCCAATGAACTTCAGCGGTTTGCACTTGCAACCCACTTTTGATTAGATTAGCCGTTATTCAAAAGCGAACGAGTAATTAATGTCTTGTTAATAACGTTTTCGGTTCGCTCCACTCGCGCTTTATTATTCGTCGAATTTTTCAAATTGAATCGCAGTTTTTTTAATTAATCTTATGGAGGACGAGCCGCATTCAGGTGGATGCTGCATGCTGCTACCTGCATGCTATACTGCTTTTTACGAACTCAGCGTGTTCGTGATTCGCACTTTTTTTTTCCACAGGAGAAACTGCTTATTTCGTAATAATGCACGCAATCTCGGTTAAGCGCGGTGGGAAGCAAGCCGAAAAGTTGGCTAAAAAAGGAAAGGGGTTGTCTTCGCCCCGTCCGAACGACATCTTTTTATTTTCAACATTCCGTGGTGCGTGGTTTTTAGCCTAGAAGTTTTAATAACTTCCTGCCATTTTAGGTCGCCCAAGTACGGTATTATTGAGCCATACCGGAGATTGCCGAAACGCTGAAATTGAGGTGCGTGGCTTCGTCTTAACGTCCCGAAACGTTATCAAACCGGGTCTCTAACCTATACATGTGCTGGGAAAAATCCACGACTAGGTGGGCTGGAAAAGGTTTTCGTAGCTGCAACAAAGGATCCCGTGCATTGACTGCATCCGAACTTGTCCATTTCTTCGTGAACAGAACCAATGAATAACGCTGAATTTCTGGTGAATTTCACTTTTTTAGTTGATGCAAAATTAAAGCCGATGAGTAAAGATTGGCAAACACGTGTAGTGTATTTTAAGCTATACATGTACGTCCATACTGGAGGAAACATAGGGGAACTGTCGCTTACTGTTGCCTTTTGTTTCTGGAAATTTTAACTGGAAACATAAACTTATGTAAGAATTCTAGTTGTTTTTTTAAAACAAAATGGAAACAATTGGCAACAAAAAGGTCCTGTATATGTTCCTCCAGTGTGGACGTAGGCTAACGTTACATGTTCCTCCAGTGTGGATAGGTTAACGTTACATGCATT
>JAQGAO010001384.1:0-24752 GCA_034697705.1 Ommatoiulus sabulosus
GCCATTAAACTAATTTTTCGACGCCATATAACTTTCTAATTGACTTTTTCTTCGTAGCTATTACCGTTTAAGACATAGGACGCTTGAAATGGGCCTTGGGGCCAAATGGTTTGGGCACCATTGCATTCCGCACTCTATGGTTACTATATGTTCCCCATATCCGTTTTTTTTTTCATATTTGCACCCATTCTGATGATTTTGGGGGAAGAGACTTTTTACTCACACTGTACATTCTATTGAAAATGTTCAAACAAGTAGTTTTTAAGCATTGTAATTTTTTAATTTAATAGATGAAGTAAGAACAGGAACCTACAGATTATTGTTTCATCCTGAACAATTAATAACCGGTAAAGAAGATGCGGCTAATAATTATGCGCGAGGACATTACACTGTAGGTCCGTTGAATTTAGTAATGAATAAATAATGACAAAGGTTACTGTACTTTTTAAATAGAATTGTGACACGTACGTATTCAATGCTGTTTTTTTCAGGTCGCGAAATAATCGATTTAGTTTCTGACCGCGTCAGGAAGTTGACAGATGGTATGACAAGTCTGCAAGGGTTCCTTGTTTTTCATAGCTTTGGTGGTGGCACAGGTTCTGGATTTTCCTCTTTGTTAATGGAAAGGCTTTCCGTGGACTATGGAAAAAAGTCTAAGCTAGTTTTCTCCATTTATCCTGCTCCCCAGGTCAATATTGAAAATATTCTTACGAAACAATTGCAGGATTTCTAATTATTTTTCCTTATTTGACGCATATTGCTATAAATTAATTTTTGTATGATGTTTTAATTCAATAATTGTTGTCTTAATTCAAAAAATATGGCGGAAAATTGTAGGTTTCATTCATTGGCAGCCCTGTTCATTGACTTGAAATTCTTGGAACATAATGAAATTGAGAAAAAATAAGTTTTCTGTGTTCGTCAATAATAAAATATGGCTTTAACATACGATAAAACAAAATATACCAAAGACATAACTTATTTGAGTTAATTGTAGGTATACTGATTAGTAACTACATTGTATACTTGTTCCAAAAGGTGATTGTGAAATCGTATGCTTTTGAAACCCTGCAATATGATCTTTTAAAAATAGTCATTAAATACGTAATGGTAATTAATCCTTATTATTTATAATGCAATTTTATTTAGGTTTCTACAGCTGTAGTCGAACCGTACAATTCGTTACTTTACACACACACGACTTTGGAACATGTCGATTGTGCTTTTATGGCAGACAATGAAGCAATTTATGATCGTATGTTTAAATTCCGTATTTTTGCTTATTTTTAAAGAGGAAATGTGTCACAAAAGTTTAAAGCAATAATTTCTATTAGTTTGCCGTCGTAACCTGGATATCGATCGACCGACATATACGAATTTAAATAGGCTTTTGGGACAAATCGTCTCCTCCATCACAGCTTCATTGCGTTTCGACGGCGCTCTCAACGTAGATCTTAACGAATTTCAAACGAATTTAGTGCCTTACCCAAGAATTCATTTTCCTTTGGCCACTTACGCGCCTGTGGTGTCTGCAGCAAAGGCCTATCATGAACAACTGACCGTTGACGAAATCACCAAGTCATGTTTTGAACCTACAAATCAAATGGTAATGCTTTCAAAACATTTTTTTATTCAAAGTATTCATAAGCCCATTGGAGAAAGGGCAGAAAGCTAATATTAGATAAAAGTTTGCAATTTTTTTTTTAAAAGTGCTTAACTTTCAAATTAGGTAAAATGTGACCCAAGACGTGGCAAATACATTGCTTGCTGTTTGCTCTATCGCGGTGACGTTGTCCCTAAAGATGTCAACGCAGCAATCGCATCAATCAAAACAAAGCGCACGATCCAGTTCGTTGATTGGTGTCCGACTGGATTCAAAGTGAGTTGTACAAAATTAGCAATTTCTTGATTTTATACATGAATCCGATACTATATTGATGCAATTAAATGATTTTATTTACCCATTTTTATTAAAATAAAATATTAAGTACTTTGATAACATCAAATTTTTACTTCCTCAATTTTATATAAAAAACACTTGTTTATTTTTAAAAGCATTTTGATCTATTGCAAATACATGTATATAGGGATACAAAACGGAACTTTTCATCCAAAAATCAGTGTTTCAATTAAGAAAATATAAATTAAAAAAGCATGTGTAAAACCGAAGAATTATTGCAAGCTACATGTACGTGTATTTTTTGGAGCTCAGGTAATATACCTAAAGTGAAATTCACATTTCTAATTTGCCATTGAATTTGGTGCAGGTTGGCATAAATTATCAACCTCCAACAGTGGTTCCTGGTGGCGATTTAGCCAAAGTACTTCGTGCTGTTTGCTGTTTGGCAAATACGACCGCCATTGCCGAAGCGTGGAGCCGTTTGGCAAGAAAATTCGATTTGATGTATAACAAGCGAGCCTTTGTGCATTGGTATGTTGGTGAAGGGATGGAGGAAGGGGAATTTGCGGAAGCCCGAGAAGATATCCACGCTTTGGAAATGGATTATCAAGAGGTTTCGGATTATCCTGGCACGGACGAAGAAAATGACGACTATGAATATTACAATTGAATTGATCATGTTCGCGATCGACCTAAGGATCTTAATAACATGAACTGTAGCAGTTCTGGTGGGTTATACATAGGCCTACTTTATTTTACGATTTTTGCTCAAGTTCAGAAGCCATGCATATTAGAGTCTGTGAACTCGTCATAATCTGAACTATGCACTTTTAATTACTGCGTAATTGCAGTAATGAAACGCGACTGTTGCATATGGTAGATTACACAGATAGATTGCTCGTAGATTGCACAGATTAATTGTATGAAATAAATTTGCTTATTACATGTAGTCGATTTTTTTAAAACATACAGTAGTTATTTGGTTGTTTTGGCAATATCGTTGCAATATAAACGATTTTGTTTATTTATGTTTCGGTTATATTCAGTATATTCACGTTAAACACCAATAAAACGGATCCTCATAAATAAATGTCTAGAAAGAAAATAATAACACTAATGCTGCAAACGTTTTTATGGGAGCATTAAAAGCTCCTTATGTGCCTTCAATTTCATTTGTGTTTGCTTTAATTTGAACAAGCTTAATTGCTAAGGAAAAATGTTATTTGTCTATGAAACAATTGTAATTATTTAAGATTATCTTCAATAAAGTTATGTTTTAAAAAAATCCGATGTATTCCAGTTTCAAAGTAACATCATATAACAGCATATGGTATTACATGTATCTGCTTTATTATTTTTTGTGTATAATCCCAGGTATATAAGAAATATATACTAGTCAGGAAAAATGCGATTATTTATAAAGAATTTCACTTTTTCGTGAACAAATTACTGAATTGCATCGTAAACTGGTTTGGGATAAAATAATATTTTTTTTTGAAAAATTAGAAGCGAGCATTATTAATGTCAATAATATTTTAATGGTACTTAACAAACGTTGACGATTTTTCAAAATAAAATTAAAAACCCCGCCATCAAAATTCGAAAAACAAGACGTGTCACCCTGTATCGTATATGACCCCCTCTAGAAGAAGCGCCGTAAAACTCTACCAGACGCGTGTTGTTGTTCAGTCTACATTATTTCTTTTAGCATTCAACATGTCGAAGAGAGGTAAGTGAAGTAATCTATACCGATAAAATCCGTGGTCATCCTCAACATTATTTAAAATTTTTGGCCAATAAATGATTAATCTTGAACTATAAAATGTGCCAGTGTAATTAAGTCGAATATTTAGGGATATTTTAGCCGTATGCATGAGATAGAATGATAGTGCTGAAAATGGATGGCGTGTCCAGATGTCATTAAGCCTACAAAGTTAGAATGTCTTAACAATACATTCTACTTTATATTTACAATTTTTTGTTTGAATTTAGGACGTGGTGGTACCGCCGGAGCGAAATTTCGCATCTCTTTAGCTTTGCCCGTAGGAGCAGTAATTAACTGCGCCGATAATACAGGTAAGCTTACTCTTGCTATAACTCGTGTTCTTCCGCTGACACGTATGGTGTTAAGAGTTATCATAACTTTTGTTTCTGATTCTCAACTTATGAAAATGTTGATTCTTTCCTAAGGTGCAAAAAATCTGTACGTAATTGCTGTTCATGGAATCAAGGGTCGTTTAAATCGTTTGCCAGCAGCAGGTTGTGGTGACATGATCGTAGCTACAGTAAAGAAGGGAAAGCCTGAGCTGAGAAAAAAAGGTATGTTAGTAGCTAATACAAATATGTTACTAGTACATCGGGCATTTCTTACAGTATATTTCTCGGAGAAGTAGCTGAAAATATTCCAATATGTGTTTCCCTACACCACATTGTTATCATTTTGTTCATATGCTAAAGAATGAAAAATGTTAATGAGTGCTGATGGGTTTATTTAATCCCCGTATCCATGGTGGTGATTTATGAAGGACGTTTAGTGGATTTGTTTTTAACATTACGTTTCTTGTTTCAGTTATGCCTGCGGTGGTTATAAGACAGCGGAAAGCTATAAGAAGAAGAGACGGGGTGGTTTTATATTTTGAAGACAATGCAGGGGTCATAGTAAATAATAAGGGAGAGATGAAAGGTATTTTTCATAAAGTCATTATTAACTTACTACTTAAATTTTTATTTTTGTCCTAATCATATGTTTTTTTTTAATCTATTAAAGGTTCCGCCATTACTGGCCCAGTAGCCAAAGAATGTGCAGACTTATGGCCCCGTATTGCATCCAACGCAAGTAGCATTGCATAGTGATCTTAAATGTAAAGAAAATAAACATAAAATAAACCCATCTCATTTGGCTGATGTTTTTGAGAAAGATGAGTAGTTGTACGTGTTATCCCACTTTAAATTTCACCAGGTATGTATGTTAGTTCAAAAAGGTTACCTTTACACTATTTTGAATTTGGTTAGAGATTTCCTGTGATTAAATCACCAAGATGCATCCTGGGTTTGATTCGTGCATTTGTGGGCCTAATATAAATGTGATCAAAGGCATATGTAAGGTATGAAATTTGTGAGCCAATGGCTATACTATAATATGATATTTGTAAGAAGAGGAAGACACTTGTTCAATTTTAAGAAGTGGATTTTGGATCATGGCACCGTGAAACGTAACTGCTGGATACAGACATCTATTAATAGGTATGTATGAAGCGAGAAAGCTGAATAAAAACTAATACAAAATTAAGTGAAATGTTACTATTTGGAATAATGAGAAAGAATTTTTGGAGTGCTTTTCAATTTATTTTTTTGAGTTTTTCTGTACATAGAGCAAAAATTAAATTTTTGACATTTTCAACCTGTGGAGTGTTTGCGTCTTGCTAGTCTTGTAATTGTCAGGGTGAAGATGTAAAACGAAAGGAAATTAAATGATAGCTTTATTTTATTTTCCTTAATTTTTTCTATAAAAAAACTCAATGACTTATAAAAATGAAATGATGTCAGTCTGTGACCTTCTGCACTTAGTTATATCGAATTCATGGGTTCTACCCAAAAACAAATTTATAAAAAATTCAGAAGCCATTAATTTTTACAAATTAAAATTATCCAAAGTTTTTAAAAAGCATGACTAATAGAATCTTATAAACCTACCAAGTGAAAAACACGTTTCACAAAAAACGTTCATTTTTTTCTAAGCATGATTGACTAAGACTACCTGTGCTATTGTAAGGTCAAACGATGGGTGTTGACACTTTAATGTGCATCCTTTTTGGGCAAATGCTTATAATTTAATGCTTTTGCAGTGCAAAATCCTGTCCTAATGTTGTGCTGAAGATAAAAGCATCTATGAACCTTGAAGACATTTGTTCCATCACATTTAAAAAGCATGAAAACGAATATGTTGGAATAGAATAAGGTAAGCCAAATATTATATACAGTAGTAATAATATAGTTCTTCAATGTTACGTGATGTGATTGTGGCCAGTAGGGTTGTCATCCCTTGGAGTCCTGATAGACAACCGTTGGTCCTGGCAACCACATATCAGCCAGAAATCTGCCAAGGCCTCTCGTCTTCTGGGTTACACCCTGCACGTGCTTAAAAAGGCTAGCCCTTACTGCCTCCTGATGGCATACAAAGTGCTGGTGCGCCCCGTGATTGAATACGCCAGTGCAGTATGGGACCCCCATACGAAATCCCTCCAGGACTTAGTTGAAAGACCAGTACAGCGCCAAGCTGCCTGGCACATTACAGGAAACTACTCTTGGGACACCTGCATCACCTCTACTCTCAGAAACCTAAACCTCCCCCCCTCTCTCTGTTCGCAGAGAACACAGGCTCCGCCTTCTTTACAGCATCTATCATTCTCTCACTATCCTGGAACAGAACCACTTCCTTCTAAACCTGCATTTTTCTGGCCGGCACGACCATCCTTTCAAAGTGCGACTATTCTATCCAAATCACGACTTCTACAAATCCTCCTTCTTTCCGCGCACGATCCAACTCTGGAACAACCTCCACCTGCGCAGGCTCCTTCACTTGCATCTTTCAAGTCTCGCCTTACCGCCGCACGCCCCCCACTGACTTGCGAAAACAAAAATCATAATAACAACCCACCTTCGTCTCTCTGTGACTACACCCTAAATCATCATAAGGCCTCTGCACGATGATTACTCACTAAACTAAATGCAACATTAGTTACTCATTTAAGAATTGCATTTTGGTGCGGTGTCATGCAATGCCCTTATGGCGCCTGGGAGGAAAATTCCCTCGTCGTTGCGTTACTGAATCCAACCTACTCTTCTGCAAAAGCCTAAATTTGCAGTTCATCAAAGGCAATCACATCGTAACATCTGAACTCTTAATATAAGTCCAAACAAGCCATTGCCATTCGATCCTTTAATTTTTCTTTACATCTGTAAAAATAAGTATCATTTAAATACAGTTTAAGAGCCAAAAAGAATATTTTGTTCATTAACCTACAGGGTCACTAATAACAATAAGCATCATTTCCAGGGTACAACTGATGAGTATTTATGCACAAATATAACTTGACTATACCTAAATTTAGTTGAAGATCAAATCTTCAATGGACAATTAACAATTTTTGATGAACAACATTTCCATTCTATAAATAGGGGGGATTTGCGCAACTTTTTATCACTTATACGTCTGCTGAACGCTAGTTACATGCAAGAGCTCATGACACGTTGAAAAGCTGAGTAATTCATTTTTGTCTAGTTTACTTATAGAAAATTGGGCCACGTAGTGTTATGATAATGTAAATGTCTCTACGGTTCTCCCCTGAGATAATTAACAAATGGAAATTGAGTCCTGTAATAATTATGGTAATTGAAACACCATGGCAGTTATAATAGGAACTGTTGTGTACAGCACCATATCTTAATTGATGTTAGATTAAAGTTTGTTTGATCTGAATGAATTTGCAAGAGGGGTAATATTAGGTATCCTTAATTTAAAAGCTGCCATAGGCCCAATATTATACTGTTTAATGCAAAAAACAAGTTCATGCATTTGTTTAGTGAGAACCTAGTGATTTATAGCGCTCTTCAAATGTATAAATGTATGAGTGAGCAGCGAAATATACTGTTTGCGTGTATTTCAATTGGTCAAAAAAAGGAAGCTGCCAACTGGCAGGTATCAAACATAACAGCAATAATTTTGAAAAAAAATTACATGCTTGACATCAGCTGTAAAAAGATAAAGGTTACATTGTGGTTGGGTTCCTCATGACAAAAATCTGAACAACGTTCATTTACATCTAACAGTTCAGCAAATAGTTAACATATAAGTTACCTGCCAGGAATTTCCAACAATGTTATCGGCCCAAAGGATCAATACTTCTGACAGCAAGCTAAACAGGCTGTTTGTATTTTTACGAGTTATTGTACAGTTTCTGAATTTTCCCCAAATCTGTAACGTAAGATTTTACTCAGAATTTTCAAAGTCGTCTCTTTGGTTACAGCGAGGTACACAATGTAAATTTATAATATTAAGGATGGAATGTATTCTATTTAATAAGATTTGTCCGAATTAGACATGTAAATAAATTAGACCAGAGTATGGTGTAAATTTATATCTGCATTAGGCAATGTTTTAGCAAGCTTATTACAATCAAAAGCTACCAAACCCTGTTCACAAAATCGTTTGCCCTTGATACAAACTCGTGCCAACCCGATTTTCACAGATCTAGTTAAGCTCGCAAATTCATTTAGATTTTCAAAAAATAAGTGATGCCTGTTAACACTTGGCTAATTCGTAAAGGTACCAGACTTTTTAAAATTTAGCCCTATTAATATGAAAATGGCATGCCATAAAATACATACAAATTTGGTTTTTGAAAAGTTAGGAGCCCATGTTTTTATATGCCTGCAACCAGGAAAACACAATAAAGCATATATAAAAAACTCATGTCCTGAAGTCCAATTACTAACTTCAATTTTGTAGTCTAAATATAAAAAAGGAAGCAACACCTTGTTAAATAACAATAACAATGGGTCTGTAGTTCACATAATATAAAATTGTGGCTTGAGCTTGCCAACATATAGTTAATGGAGCACAATGGTCATTTTCTTGAATGAGTTTTACTGTTAGCTTGAATATTATTGATAGACCACTCCACCAGATACCAGTGCACCAACAGTTGCAGGCCTGATGGCAGACACTATATGTCAGCAAGCTAGTGCCCATTCATATCACACCAGAATCAACAGCCCACACCTGCTCCCCTCATTTTCAAAATTAACAATTAAGACACTTTTGTAAATCTTTTTTAACTGACTGTTTTAAAATTTTCTAACATAACTTTTTTGACCAAATTGCTGTTAGAAACATTTCAAAAGGAAAAACTTAAAATAGTGACTTTTTTCATTAAAAGCTTAAATTTGCCAAGACCTTCACTGAAAGCAAATCAACTATTAAGTTTTGTGGCAAATATTTTAACAAACTGTATCATTTAGCAAAGTAACATATGGTACCAACAACGGAGTGATAACAAACACCCTCAACCTTGATGCTACAAAAGCTTAACTAACATAAGTTCATTCTTTATCATCTGGCACATAAATTTCGATGTTTGAATTATCTCCTTGGGTTGCAGTTTGCTGTCTTCCTCTGCGCTTGGCTTCCAATAAAAGTCGCCGGGCCTCCTCACGAGCTCGCGAAGCTTCTGCAGATTTTGCTGAACGCTGTGGAGCAAATGTTGTCTTTTTTAGTCCCACTTTCTTTACTTTGGGGGCTGTGAGCGATAATGACGACGTTGAACCATCTGGAACAGTTCTGACATCCTTCTTAACAGAAATGAGATCCTGTGATGTCCCAATAAAATAAAGAGTTCATTAAGAGGGTTATATAAATGATCAGTGTGGGGTTTATTAAAATTAAGAAAAAAGAGGAAATTGAATTTTGAAGTCCTTATGCAAAAATAGCCTCTCATAAGTTTATGATGAAACAATTCCTTATTTAGGGTAAAAATAATTTCCACATGAAAACAAGTGAAAAACAGTTCTCACCTTTTCATCTGTGACCCATCCTTCCTGATGTGCCTTGTCAATTGCTTCAAACATGCCATGAATATCATCAACTTGAATTAGAACCATATCCCAAAACCCTGCTAAATCTTCGACTGTGGTTGGAAATTGTTCACCAGCACTTTGAGTCTACACAGATATAAAATACACCGAATTAAATCATGATGGCGTACATCCATAATGAAATAACTGGTTGGACACCGCTTTAAATACATGTACCATAGTTAACTCACCAGATTCTTTTCGCACAATCCTTTAAATTGTTGGAATTTTTGGGACAGAAGTAAATTGGCCTTGCCAATGGCAGCTCGAATTATTCCACAGGCATCTTCAGACAGCATTTCGCATTTTAATATTTGTTCGGCTTTTGCTATTAAGCACTTGATCTTTTCTTTTTCTTTGTTCATAGTCTAAAAGTGGGAGTTGAGAAGTAAATAATGAACGAGATTTGACATTTAATTGGCCAGTTGCACAGTGCTTATTAAACATTATTATCCGCAATGTGGTGTTATAAACAAAATTGGCAAACTTTAACCAGCTGCTTCAGATTGGTCGTTTTAATTCAGAAAAGATACTTGCCTCAATAAACCATTTGCTATTTCTACTGATAGCTGGAGATTTCTGCTCTTTGTTGTTGACTATTTTTTCGTTTTGTAGGGCAGTTTTTGGCAACAGGTCCACCCTTTGGTCTTCATAAAATATGTCTCCATTTGTCCTTTCCTTGCCATTTGTAATTATTTCAGCTTGACTTCTCAAATTAAAAACCATGGAGATAATTAATTTTTGGTGTTCTCAATTCGTGGTAACAGCATGTAAAATACCCCTATTAATATTATTATTCCTAAATGTGCCTATCTCAGATTGTAAAAAATTGTGTGAACAGGAACTAAATTATTTCCGTTGAAATAAGTTGCATTTCATCAACTGTATGATATGCATTGCTAATTCATAAGGGAATATTCTGTAGGCTACCATTTAACTACAGATCTTAGGTAAGTTACAACCTAACTTGAACAGCTTTCTTGAACATGTTACATGATGATAGATGAACTTTAATAGTCTGCTTTTTTACAAAACTAAATACTATCAGGCCAAATAAAAAAAAATTCTGTTTGCTCTGGGTCCAAACGAATCGTCAATAATCAACAATTGAAGAACCCTGACTATCAATTAGATTTGAATTTGATGGAATGGATTTAAAGAATGCAATATTTCATGAGAGTCATGCAAGTATATTCTTACGCTGAATGTGAATAGAATTAAAAAAGCAGAAATTGAAAGATGAATCTTGATCAGTATGACATACCTTTTAACATCAGATCCATTTGTAGTTATTGGTTGTTTAGGCATACCCCCATTTATTAAATTCGTTGGTTTCTCGTTAAAATGTTGATATAGATTTCTGGAAGCAGGCAGTTTATATTTCAGTGACAAAGGTTTGGCTGATACAGGAGGCTTAGATGACACTGCTCCAGAGGATTCACTCTCACTAGTTTTGCGTTCACGATGAAATCGGAAACCCTGGGCTAAAGCACCAGGACCATAGAGTCGTTCTATTCGTTGCTGAATCAAGGATTTTGTTTCTTTTACATGACCTTCGTCACCATTTAGGTTTTCTCCTGAATAATTTTTCTCAATAATTTCGCTGGACTCGTACTGAGTCATGTGGACTGTGGTTGCACTGTAGTGTTCATGAGTTTCCTGGCGTTGCTTCAAGATGTTGTGTGCACCATTATGATTTAAGATTCCATCTTCTGAAGATGCTCGATAGATGGATGAGCACTTCTCTTCGTGCAATGAAAGTCTACTCGCCCTGTCAACAACATCACCAACACTATTATTGACACTCAGTGTTATACTGCTAGTGTGCAACTTGGTGGGAGCCTTCACAGTTTTGATTTCGCCATCTTCGGTCATTTCAACATCTAAGGTGTGTAGCTCGTCAGCAAGGCTACCATTACCATTACTTCCAGAAGTGAACGCCAACCTGGCAGGACTGTTATCACGACTCCGTAGTCCCTCACGAACCTTCGAATTGTAGCAGCTATAACTGGTGTAGCCACTCACCGAACAACTGAGATTGATGTAAGATGGTTTCCGTTGTTCGTTAGAGTCGTCACTGTCTTCGGGCGCACTGTGAACTTGACCATTGGGAATGTATAATTCAGAAACGTAGCGGATTTCTGATGTTGACTTTGCTTGTCCAGATGAACTACTCTTGGCAGAGGCCACGTAAATTTTGTTTGGCGATTGGGGCGATCTCTTGTCAGTAAGAGTTAATGGTCCTTGAGAACCTGAGTTTCCGCTGCCAAGATCCACGCTTGCACTATACAAGGTCCGTTGAGATATGGAAGAAGTTCGGCCATCTATTTCAATAGAAAAAATAGACAAGCTTGCTTACTTCAATCTGATCCACGAAGCGCAGTGAAAATGCATGTTTCATGTGCATACTCCAAATATTACGTCAGATGTGAGGGAGGGGGTAATGTAGGAGTTAATTCATTATCCCAGGAAGGGGATAATGCAAATGTTAATCATAGTTGGCAAAGGTGGTCAATCTATGATATATATGCCCCATTATACAGATACAACCAGTGCACATATGGCTAAAGGGCGTGGGGTTTCCATTAAAAATGGTGTTTGCAATGCTGAATCAAGCCCTACAAGGAAAATGAAACTGGCTCACCACCAATTTAAATTGTGTCATGATGTTCACATTGTAAACTGCAATGTGGCAAGGCTATGATGTAAATTTAGTAAGGATTTGGTACCAAACTCATTTTCTGAAAAGTATTCAAAACAACCATAGTGCATACTTACCAGCAGTTCCCGATGACTCACTGGCTGTGCCATCTACATCCAATGAACAACTTCCTATGGATTCCACAGAAGCCATCTTGCCTTTCACCTTCTCCACTGTAGGTGGATGAACTACGATCTTATTCAAAATGTTTAATGTGCGAGGAGGCTGGTGAAGTCTGCGCACGCGGGGCCTGCAAGCAAAATTGGAAAAGGAAGCAAATGAAGTTTAAATTTCTTTTTTAAAGTGAATTCAGGCCAACAATAGCTCATCATCACGGAATAGTGGCTATTAGCTCAGAAGGAAGTGGACATACGCTTTCAAAGAGCAGCATGGATTTATTTCATCAGACTAATTACTGATGGGGGAAATTCTACGTCATTAAATAGTGGATAATGGAACAAGGGCAATGTTTTGTCTTTGAAAATTAGTAAGTTCCGGCAATTTCATTTGACGCACAAACAACGCATTTTTTTTTCTACGGCAAACGAGAAAAAAAACCTCCTGCAAACCAAGTAAGATAAAAAGTTAAAATCTGCCAGACATTTAAGTAGAAAAAAATCAGAAGGTGTGGTTGCGCATATAAGGTGAGCCTTGGGAAAATGAGTCTAGGTGTTATTTTCGCCCACGTGTAGTAGGAAGACTGAATGCGTCTACTTTGATTGCAAATTAGTTCAAAGAAATCGCTGCGAAAACGGTCTGATCTCCGGTGTAAAGCTTGGCAATACAAAAAGACTCTAGAACTTCCTGATCGAGTCTCCTTTTTTTGGATTTAAAGAAATGCATGCCACGAAGTTTTTAAAAGTCGATGGACCAAGAACTAAAAAATGCTCAGGGCACCGTCAGTACGGTGCTTAATAGAGCATCTAGAAGAGTTGATATGTGCACATGGCCAAGCCTAATCATATTTTAAATAACGATGACTATGAAGACACGCTGCATTATAAATGCTACATTTTAAGAACTTCATGTCTAAGTGGTGAGCATGGCTGCTCACGCATTAAGAAACTTGGATGGAGAAAATCTCCCTATGTGAGGTTCAGTTAACACCGTGTAAATTGCTCCCAAACTCAGAAACTCCACTCATTAAGATTATGTAGAGCAGTCAAAGCTTATATAATATGTATTAAACCAATTAACAGGCGATTTTCAACAAGGCGGGGGTGATTGGAAACTGACACTCTTGTGGACAAATTTGTGATACTGTACGTCGGCCTGTCGGCCTATCTGCCAATGAAAATTAAGGGATCTTATGGATACACAGAATTATGCCAGTACCATAGCTTTGAAAACTTCAGAGCAAAACTGATTTTAGTGCAATGCAGGTATTGACCCTTTATCCAAATTAGCCCATTGCCAAAAAACTTACAGTCACTCATGATTGCATTTTGGCTGGATTATTTTATGGCACCAAACAAGACTCCCTAATTGAATTTCCATCCCCCATGATAACATTTTGTTTGTGTATTCTAAGACCTTCAAAAACGAAAATCTGGGTAGCAACAGATTTACAAACAACATTAATTTCCACATGCCTAGGTCTCGAAGCAACAGCATGGAAACTACAAATTGAGAAAATCAATAGAAAGCCAGAACGAGATGCATATACCAATTTTCAAATCGCAGCATCCTTAACACTAGAGAATAATCACAACGAATATAAATCCCACTTCCAGTGTCTAGGCAGCATTCATTTCTGCTAGGTGAGCAAACTACCATACCAACATTTTTTAAAAAAAATATGCAAATTCATCAATTTTGGAGGGACCATGTTTACGTGAAACATCAAATCTGGTCGTGTCATCGATTTTATTGATCACCAGTTAACTGCTAACCTTGAATGAGAGCACTGCAACGACTGCATGTCATGCGACATAATTTAACAACTTACCCAGTTGGTAGATTTTCACTCGGTGATGATGCCGAATTGGAGCTGATTCTTATTAATGGTTGGGAAGCAAACGTAGCAGAGCCAGGCTGAATCTACAGTAAGGGAACAGGAAGAACCAAATCAATGCGAATTTAGTCTTAAGATTGTTTGACTACAGTGTATAGTAACAATGAAATAACTATTTGGCATACAGTTGCGTTAATTTACAGTTGACTTACACTTACAATCTAGAATGTGTACATTATTTGCAAGTAACACGTGCTATACTAGTATACACTGTACATACCCCATATTCAACCTCCAGCTCTAAATCAACGATGGCATTATCAAATGTAAAAGCTTACGCATTCATGTAAATTTACACAAATCACGTTAATTTAGCCATTCTTTAAGAAAAGTTTGAATTTTTTTCTTTACATATTCCATTATGGTTGCGTGGCATTACATCTGGTAAACATTGGAATTGTGGTTGCAACTTATCAAAGCTCAAACAGTGTAAACAGCATTACAACTTTGTTCAGAGCATTTTAACAAGAAAGCTATTTATGCATTTCACTGCCTTTTTTCATAGATGGATTATCAAAATTAAGGCATAATTAGAACCTACATACAAGTCTACATACCAATAACTAACAAGTTTCATTTGAAGAAACTATGTCGCGTGCCCACATGCAAAAACAGGCTAGTTTTCCTGACGGCAAATGGCCGATCTACACTTTAGGTTGTTTTATGACCGAAATTGCACATGAATTACCATGACACACCTATTCTTGAAATACCCTAAACATTACATTACCTACTGTGGGAGGTACATAACGTCACCTAACAAAGATACGTAGCCTAATGCAGTTTCCTGCGTATTTATCCACCTTAGTCTTAGGACTTCTAAACGTTGTTTTCATAATTAACATTTTATGCAATCACTTCAATGCATTTTTAAGATTTTCAAAGCATTATAAAATCAACGAGCCTTTGTTGATTAATTTAGTAGAAATCCTAGCCTATAACAGAAGAGTTTGGGAAAATTCGTTCAGGCAACCGTTCATCTAATTCATTCTACGGAAACTTATCTCGTTTTAATCATCTTAAATACGAAATCAGGGATTTAATACCTGCAATTACTAAGCGGCATAGTCAAAATTAATAATGCTCAGTTCACGTAGGCTAAAGCATAAAACAGGTTTGTTTACAATTTCATTGCCTTTTTTTGCATTTAAATTATTAGGGGGAAGGGGGGAACGGACATATGGCTCAAAGAAATCAAAAATAAAAAATGCTAAAAATAAACACGGTCTTATAAATTGGATTCAGATGGGTACCCATGCGAAATTTCAAGATATCTTTATCATAGGCAAGTTAATCAAGTTCCTTTGAATCTCAAGGACAATGCTTTAAAAATTGAACGAGATTTTCAGTAATTTCGCCTTCTGCAAATTTTTAAAAAGGTCATTGGATTATCCCTATTTATTTCAACGCAAGTTGAACAAATTTAAATGAAAGCGAAGCGTATGAAAAGAAAAGTTGTAACCATGGCTTTACCACCACCTGCCTATTCTATAGCTATTTAGTTTTAATATAAATTAATTTAGCTCGCTGAACTGTGTTCGTTTTGCTGGCGATTTTAGTAGTAAAAACAGTCAACTGTCAGCCAATGTCTTCTGGGACTCTACTAAACCTTTCTAATTATAGTTTCCTCGCTGTACCTAAGCCTAAAACAAATATTTGTTCGCGACTATAGGCTGTTTTTAAGAAAAAAATAACTTTTCAAAAGTTAAAATATTCCATAATAAGCCTTCAAATCTTTCATTTGAATTTCAAATAAACTACATGTACCTACAATAGAAGGTATTCAACTCAAAGACACCGTAGACCACCAAGTGATAGCGCTGCCAATTTTTACTTTATGCAAATAGGCTAGTGTATACCTCCAACTCGACTTTTTAAAAAAACATTATTGAAAACTATATGTACTGTACTGTATATGCAAGCCGCTGCCAGTAAGATGAAAACGGGATTTTGAATGGCAAAGGTTTTATTATTTACTTATTACGGAAGGGTATAAAAGGCCGTTCACGTGTTTATTAGTGCTATTGGTCCAAAAACATTCCCACAGTTAAGCACAAGTAATAATATTTCTAGAGTAAATCTTTTTATAACTTTCGTCTCAAGTTCCCCGCGCCTTCCCAATTTTAGCATGTCGTGTCAATGTTCCCTAAGCTAACCATCTTCAAAACAAAAAAAAGACCCTAAGTTGCAGTGCATCAACTCAGTAAAACACGATGCATGCCTGTTTCATAAATGAATGCACATAAGAAGATCTCACATCGCAGGTAAATCTAGCTAGGAGCCTCTCTGTAATTAACTGCTGTAAAAATTTCGCCTTTATTCATTTACCCATATAACGTGCATGTATAAGGTCGGCAAAATGTGTACATCTGATGCCATTATGCCTACTGCAGACCAAAACTACTTTTATGATTGCAGACATTGAACTGAACCTGCGTGAATTACGTAGTGTAGACAGCGAGTTCAGTTTTAATGAGAATAGTTATTTTTGACAAGCGCTGGAAACAAATGCTATAGTTCAACGTTCTTATGTAACTACCTAGTATGGCATATACCGATGCTTTTCCGTTGCAAAAGAGCCATATTGTTCAATGACATATACATACAACCACATTCCAAATGTTTTGTCCAGATGAGTTGCCAGCCACCGATAGGATATAGCATGTTATTATGTGTCGAAATGAAATCACGAATAATTAAAGTTGTCCAACACCAGAGTCTCCAGAGACCATATAATATGAAAGATTTTGTCGTGATGGACAAAATATTTCATATTGTCGGTCATTGGTTTTAGAAAACTGTCTGGAAAGTCTAGCTGAATAAGCGTTGCATTTTTCTTTGAACGACATTACTTAACCCCAATTAAATTCATAGAAAGGGGGAAAAACATTACTGATGAGAAAGTCCATTGTTATTCTCTACGATTTCTGTACAATGAATGTTTAGGATATAACATAGCACAGTTTGCCTTTAAAATAAATTAAGAAGCATAATGTCTGAAAACTTGCATCATGCAGATAAAATTTAAAATCGCAATTTAAACGCATCTAGGCAGATTCGTATAATGAGCACTACTATAAGGGTTTCCGTGTGCAGGCAAGTGCAAACTTATGGAAAAAAAAAAGTCTGAACTGAAAGAGAGGAAAAAGAAAACTACCCAGTCTTTCACGCTCGAGTTCAAACTCATGCCACACTAGAAAGGGGGCAAACGTACACAAAAGACCGAAGAAGTTACAATACAACAACTGAGAACCACAAGTAATTGTTAAAAGGGATGTGCTCTCAAATGCTTATATAAATAAGTTGAGAGCACATGCAGCTGGGTATTCTACGATGTTCACGAACTTAAGAAAAAACTGGTCTACTTAGAGAAAAATCATAAAGATTAAAGAAAAACAAGTATACTGAAGTCTATGAAGCCTTTGTGTGATGGCGCATGGAACAACAATCCAGTAGCATCATGTCATGCGTGGCGGATTGGGATAGGCTTATTAAGTTGCGCATTTATTTCTAATGAGCAGTAGTGAGCATGTGCACCAGGAGTATTCATAATAAGGCAATGAACTTCGCCAGAAACATCCATTACTAAATTATGTAATCAGAGATCTAGATACGTGAATGCTCAACACACAGAACAGCTGTTAATGCTTAAGCATATAGATACCATTTTTAAAGCCTCAGATTTCATTGGGTATTACCTATTACGTGCACAATTTTACCAAGAGGTCACTTAGCATTGTAGTCATGAACTGACAAGCCATTAGATTGACTGACACTAACCTAGAAGATTTATGAGGTACTGACGTTTTATATAAAATTCCAAAGGATGTTGGTGATCGGCCGTAGCTAACTCGGTTAAGTTTCAGTTCTGACAGTTTCCAAAATGCTATGATCAATTATACCGAAAATTTGAATGACAAAAAAAAATAATATCAACATTCAGTGGCTAGTATCCATCATTTGTTATTGCTAATACATATTTTGTAAAGTTGAATCTGAGGAGCTTCAACTCCTGTATCATCGATGAAACAATTCGCCAAAGAAACGAATGCACAACTATAACGACAGGAGACGAAACCTACTCAACGCATAAAGCAAAACAGACTGCATGCATAGTAGAATGGTACCACATGACAAAAGCAAACAGGCAGGTAAGGTAAGAAGCAGTCCCTTTCAGCAGCATAGTCAGCCATCCATACCTGCTCTTTTGTTAGGTCCATGGCAAAAGCATTGGCCATCTGAGGTTCAGACAGTCGCGGGGTTGCTTTCTTAGACATAGTTTCTTGAACACCTTTTTTGGGAGTTTTAAAGTGCAACTGCTTTTCGTCTCCACCAGTTTTGACCGCAGTGCGAGTTGACATTTTAATTGGAGTACCCTTAGCGCTGCTATTCCCAGAGTATGGCTCAAGCATAGCATTCGCGGGTTCCTGAACGTCCTTAGTGCACGTAGACGTGGATGTATCAGTTGCAGTAAATGGTGCAAACTCTCTCTGTTTCACATCTGCCTCGTAGGCAAGCTCGTTGTCTTGTCCATCACCATCCCTCTGAGCAATCTCCACAACGTACCAGGTCTTTTCTCGCCCCTTTGACGTGCCCTGTCTCAGCTTAGGCGAAAGTTTCCTTAGAAAGTTTGACAAAGTGGCACTGCGAGACTTGCGAGGTGATGCACTAGCGTTTCCACTGCAAGCACTTTTAGCCCCGCTGGCCCCCGAGCTGCTGCCCCCGCTCGTTGATGTTGATGCTGATGCCCGCGTCCCACCTGTTAATCGTGGAGGTGGCAATGTACTCGACTTATTCAAATCATGCAGATTTTTTGGAGACGTTGGTGCACTTCTGGATAGCATTTTTGAAGGACTTTTCTTGCTGCAATTCCGCGGCATTATTCTTTCCCATCTGAGTTTTTAAGTGCTGGGACTAGACCAAATAGCGAGGTTACCTTTAGTCAATTGGTAATACAGTTTCCTGCAAACGCAGTATTTTTTAGAGGTACGTTCTGCAAGGATGAAGCACGTTATTTTATTCCACTCTTCATGGTAGCAGCGCACGCAATTGGCATTTTAAACAAAGGTGGATAAAATATTGCTGCAAAAAAAATCATGCAAAGCTAACTTCTCATTTGACTTAGACCATTTTGTTGTTGTTGTAAACTAAACTTAGCATATGCCGGTTTCTTTGTCTGTGCCACTAAGAAAACACCCTAAACAGTGAAGAATTGGGATGAGCTTCCATGTTAATAACCTTTGACATAAACTCAGCAGGTCTTACTGAAGGAATAGAATGGAGAAAAATTTCTCACCTTATCATCTAAGCTTTAGTCAGTTCAACAGGCATTGAGCCAAGTTGTCTTAAAAACAAGATTTCAACCAAACTAGAGATAGAGGCATGCAAATTTTTGTTCACAGCCCAGCCCACACTCTCCGTAATTCGTCCCTATAGTGCTGACGCTACCAAAAAATGCTAATCTATTCAGGCTTTAATTATGTGCTGAGAAACAACGTTCGAGTCCGAACACAATTTTCAACATAATGCAATATTTTGGCCTTTATCAAAACCTGATATTTAAACATTTTTTTGCGTTGAAATGCAGCTCATCTACGCTGCTACGTGAGCCTAACATGATAATCAACCTAACGTGAGTTATCTTACTAGACAAAATGAGCTTAGAATGGCACGCCCTTTAACTAACCGTGGGCTGTATTTTACAAGTGCTAACAAGGTCCAGTAATTAATGTACCGGGACCTACAGACGGCAAGTTGAAATCATGGTTTTCCTGAAGTATTTAGTTTATACAATTAACTCATTGCTTTACAGACCTTTAATGTTGTAAATAGAGATAGCTATCAACTGAAATTACCAATTACTGATATCCTGGATTATTTTAATCACTGGTCAAACATGAAATTTACCACCAAAAGATTGGTACCCATAAAAGCCAGGTCGCACATATTCAGAGGTCCAAACGAGTCTGCTAAATAAAAATCAGCGATATGCTCAACTATACTGTTGCCAAAATTATACCAAATATTTATTGGACAGATTAGATATTTGAAGCAGGCTAATAAATTCAGTATAACGCAGAAGCGCTTTCCAGCAATACTGGAATGTAATCACCAATGACGCCAATGCACTGAATTACATATGATTTAGTATCCAAGTTGGAGGCAACAAAAATTTTCTAGAGTACTGGGCACTTGTTTTACTCTTAGAGAAACTCAGATTACTCCAAATACTGTGAAACACATTTGTTTTTGAAAGTGAAATAAAATTAGCTGTCAGACGTTGCAGGGTGGAGAATCTAAAGTTTGCAATAGCATATAGCACTAACTATCATAACTTGTTGCCACGTGTGATTGTATTTCACGATAAGACTTCTAGTTATTATATTCAGTAGTATTTTGATGTTTAAATTTATTATACTAGATACCCAATAGATCGCACATTTCTAAAATAAAGCTGCTATGAACTGTCCAGGTTTCTATTATCAGTATTTGCTTGTTTGTTGGTGGATTTTTAACGTTGGCCTATTTCTGCTACGAGGCTAAACACCAACGCCAGGGGATGGGCCAGCGTCACCTACCTGGGAGTTTTGCCTACGAAAGGGTACTTCCACCCCTCAAGAGGGATCTTTAACGTGCAAAGTGCAAATGGGATCTGCACGGGACCTCGCCACTAGAGAATTTTGAACATCCTCAAAATTCTCACCGACCTCGACTGGGGAGCTAGTTAGGATCGAGAGAAGCCAGGAACCCACTCGACCATCGGCGCCGGATGAATATTTAATAAAAGTAAATTCACTTGATTGATATCCAACAACGTTCAAATACACTACAGTAAATGTTTACAATATGAAACTATGTAGTTCGAACTACTTATTCGAAATTGATTTTTGGCTAGTCGTAGAACAATAACATTTATCCGCAATTAGCTAACCCTTTCTGGACAAATTTTAGCATTGCACGCAATCCAACTAACTCCATGTGGAAATTAGGTGTGAAACATATTCAAAAAAAAATGGAACATAATGCGCATTGGTTGAAGGTTCTATTCATAACTGCTCCATTTCCAGAATTTTAAACTGATACCACAGTATACGTAATACAAGTAGGCCTAGGTTTACTCCGTGTCGGCACCTTTGATGTTCTGGTGGGGGAAAAAACACTGGACCTACAGTATATGAAGCTCAGCTGTATCCCCTATGCTCATTCACATTTACGATAAGCCCCGCCTCATGCAACATTTCCTCTAATAAACCACAAGATGTTTGTCATTTTTGCAGCAGGGCTATTGTATTAGCTATTGCAGTATTTATTCGAGACTTGTTTATTTGATGTTTATTATCTATCTTTACCTTTGCAGTTTCCTACAATAACCGACGGGTGTTTTATTTAGCAAGCAAAAGGTTCAGAATCATGTGTTTATGTCCCGCCAGGACATATCGCAAATATTTTTATAATATGCTAAATATTATTGGGATCTATTATTAGATTATTTATATACAGTAGGCCTATATATGCTACCAATCATGCTCGTCTTATCTCATGGTCCGTTTCAACATTATCGTGAATTTTATTGATAACAATGTTATTCTTTGATCACACACACTGTAAACCAAATCACGTCGTTTTAAATACATTTAGTAATTAATCAAAAGAGTTAAAAATTCAACTTTTAATTAAAACGTAAATTTAATGAACAACTAATTTATAAGCTATCACAAATTTTCAATTCGGCTAACGGTATTACAAGGAGTCAACATTTCATTATAACTTGAACATGTTCAGTTTCTTCATTCAACGTAATCTTTTTTTAAATAAGAAGTAGTAAATGTTGCTTGCCCCGAGCTGTGTGCTACTTGCTGCTTTGTCAATGGACTACAATTTTGCCTGCAGAATATTAATTTTAATGGACAAAAATCTGGCTAGAAAGACTGGGTTTAGCATTTTCTGTGGGTTTTCAAACTACGTGCAGCCATACCTTGGTGAACACCCACACTATTAAACTTAGCTGTACAACTGATCACACCCAAAATACATTTAGTCTACAACTGATCTAGGGCGTTGGACTTAGCAAATCATATGGCCATATGCCGAAGACCAGATATTTCTGGCATAATTCCATCTAATTAATAAATGATGGGCATATGGTTAAAATTGTTGTATTTGACCAGTGTCTGTTCACAGTTTATATCTGATGTAAATTTCAACAAACAAGGGTTTCGTTGATCTGAATTTGAAAAAATACAAGTACTTGTAAAAATAGAATATAGGTTAATTCCTTTTAGGGATTTAAGATTGATAAGTTGATTCTTAATTGTTTCTGCGTCTAAATTTAGCATTGTTTTTAATGAATGACAAAAAACCAATATTTATTTGGGTGACTCATCTTGCTTTTACGAGTTAAAACCAAAATGATTCTACTAGCTCTTGCTGTCCTGCTTAGTTCATCTACATTCCGTTGGCTCATCATATGACTAAGGAAAACGGAAGTTCCATTTTTAAGAATAAAAACAGTGACTCAAGTTTACTTAACAAGTACCAAATTTAATTATAACAAAGTAGGCTACGAAATAAACTGCCTTCTTGGGTTCGAACCTAGGTCATATTAAAATGTGAATTACTTGCAGCCCAATAATTATAAATTTCATTTAATTAAGTAAAACAATATTCAAAGAGTTCAAACTCTTTATTCAATAGGCTATGGATACTCGAACTCAATAAATAAGCGTGCATTATCATTTTCGCGATATTTGCTCCAATATACATTATATTGCATGTACAACTAGCTGAAAGATATTCTTGCTAATCTGCCTGCCATTTCCAACCGGCTGAAACAACATTTAAGTAATTCATGCTTGGTTTAGTTCGAACCAAAGCAGATTTTCCGCTTCATTAGCTTGACATCATAAACCGATAAAAACAAATATTTACGCGACAAAATAATTGAAAATAAAGAAGTACTCACGAAGGAATGTCATCGCAGAAGTCTCGAAACAGTTACGGCGCCATATTGAAATTGTCAATGAACTATTCCGACACAGGGAGACCAACTAGTAAAATTCAGGCTCATTAATAAAAATGATTTTGACGTTTCTCTCCAATATAAGAAATGTTTTAAATTTTAGTTTGTTTCTGTTGTTGAATTTTGAAAATGAAGACTAGAAAACATAGGCAAATTAGCTAATTTCTGACTTTTCTTCGAGCAGGGATTTGTTTTTGGAATCTATTCGCGAAAGTGAGCACGTGCATTTACAGCACTGGCTGATGACGAAATTGCGGAAGTATTTTCGATACTTGAGGGCGCTCGTGCTCGTGTCCTAGTCTCGCCGGCGACTCCAACGCAACCCGCACGTTGATTTTCACGCGGATTGCATTCTAACGGATATTCACAAGGTGTGTTTTATTGTATATTTTCACTTATTTGCATCGTAATGTATAGATGCTTGCATTTATTTGGTAATTAAATTTCGCAATAGTCGGGCAACTTTTGCTTTTACTAATAATTCGTACAAAAGAACACTGGCGCCAGCCAGTCCGAGATTGACCTTGCATATTTTGGTTAAGCCTAACTGTTGTAAGTTGGTAGTATTTCCAAGATATACTTGGGTTTCTGTTCTATAATTAATTTGCTTCCAGTCAGGGCTTTAGTAGTCACAGGTTCAGTCAAAATGCGCGAGCATGTTTGATATTTAAACGGTGGAAAATGTTTCAGGTCATGAACTTCCAATGACCACATTCTACTTTTTTAGCCCTATTCTCTGTTGCAATTCCTAGATTTGCAGAGAGGTATTAAGATGACCTTGCGGTGAACCCCTATTCTGCTAGTTGTAGTTTATAAATGGCCATCGGTTGTAGTAAACATGCCCTTCTATAGTAAGTTTAACCTTGATAACGTCTCCGGTTGTTTTTCCTATGTTGTTCATAGCCATTCCCACATGTCTAATGTTGAACAGCGGCGTCAAATGTCTCGTTACTATTTTTGAAATTTGGGTTTTTGCCCAATGTAGACCATGTGGTAGCATACCTTTGTAGTTAAGCTGATATGTCTGCTGCATTTTTGTGTGAATTCAGCGCACTAAATTTGTTTGATCTGGTGCAAAGGTTTATTGATTTATAAAGACCTTTCAGCTGAAAATAACTGAGGAATGTAGTGGCATTGTTCAAAATTTTGTCACGCCTTCTCTACCATGTGACTGCATCATTCCAATTGACGATGGCTGATGAGCACATGGGTAAAATTCGTTTCATAAGGAAAGATAACATTGGTTAAGGCAAGTTTGAACGAACGAAATCTTGGCAATCTTTCAAAATCTAGGTTGGCACAGTTAGGAAGTGTGCAAGAATATACAGGGTGGCCACAGGTCAGAGAAGTCGGGGGAAAAAAGTGATCATGGAAATGTCAGGGAAGTTTTCCCAAATAAAAGCAAAATGCGGAATAGTTTCGGAATACGGGGCGTTTTAAATCTCCCGAACTGGACAATCTCCGTGACTAGAAATTGAAATATTCT